>PVJC01052765.1:0-11038 GCA_004026665.1 Murina feae
GGAGGAGGAGGAGGAGGAGGAGGAGGAAGAGGAGGAGAGCTGGGCCAGGGGAGGAGCCGGTGGGGGTGGTGAGGCAGGCTGGCCCTCCCTCTGCCCGCCCCGCTCAGGTGGCGGTGTTTCTGGTGGACACTGGGGACGCCATGAGCCCCGAGCTGAGCCGAGAGGCGAGGACCAAGCTGTGTGCCCTCATCATGATGCTGAGCTCCTACCAGGTGAGGCGCTGACTCCTGGCCCCAGGGAGCCAGGACGGTCACTCTGTCTTGCAGACTTGTATCCTGGGGCTCTGTGGATTCTGGGGGCGCCCCTGCCCGGGAAGGATGCCCCCAGTTGGTGAAGGTGGGACCTGCCTTGCGTCCTCACAGGCTGTGCAGACGCTGGGCTGGGCTCTCCAAGGTCCCAAGACCCACAGCCAGTCTGTGAGCTCCCTCCTCACCCGGGTCTTCCCAGAGCCTCTTCCTTTTCTTCTTCTTGTTCCAGATTCTCAACACTTCCCAGGAGCTGAAGGACACAGACCTCGAATATCTGGAGGTGAGGAGACTCCTGGCTTTGGGTGCCACCCGTCCCTGCCCTGACCATAAGGCTAGAGGGCTGGGCCAGGTGCCTCCCGTTCCGACCCAGCATCCCATGACCTGCAGGTTTGGTGGGTTCGAGGCAGAGGATGAAGCCCGAGGCACCTGGTGGGAGGGGGGCTCGGAGCTGCATCGTCCTGGGGGCCCCTCGGGGAGGGGAGGCGGCGACCCTGGAGTGGCCCAGCTGTGACCCTCATTGCCTCCAGATGTTTGTCCACGTGGCTGAGGTGATGGGCAGGCATTATGGGATGGTGCCCATCCAGGTGAGATCCCCGTTTCTGGACTCGTCACTCAGGCTCAGACACCCCCTGGCTGCTGGTGTCAGGAGCCCTTCTCTTCCAGCACCTGGACCTCCTCGTTCGGGACTCATTCCCTCCCAACGGGGCAGGGCCGGGCCCCGAGGAGGACGCCCTCCGGGTGAGTGTGCGGAAGGCGGGGTGCAGGGGCGGCAGGCAGGGCAAGGGTCCTGTAGGTCATGCTAGGGAGGGGGCTGGACCCCCAGCTCAGAGATCTCCTCCTCCCTCTCCCAGAAGTCTGGCAAATACCCCAGGGTTCGGGCGCTGCTGCGAGGGAGGCAAGCCCGCTACTGCCTGCTGCCTGCCCTGAGGCGCCCACGGGCCGGCAGAGACCACGGGAGCCCGGGCGGTAAGTGTCCCAGCAGCAGAGGGCCCCCACACCTTCCTCCCGCATGCCCGTGTCTCCCAGCCTGGGACCCCCTGCCCCCTAGCAGGTCCCTCCCAGCCCGTCCTCAGCGAGTCTCTTCTCAGGCCCAGAGGACGAAGCCTCCCCCCTGCGGGCCTATGTGGAGGATGTGCTGAGTGCCGCCCCCCAGCATGCCAAGAGCCGCTGTCAGGGGGACTGGAGTGAGGGATGCCCCGTGGCCCGGGGGGACGGACGGCTGCTCACAGGGCAGCAGCTGGCTCAGGAAATAAAGGTGTGATCCCTCTCCAAAACCCCGGAGCGCCCGGCCCCTCCCTCCCTGACCCCTCACCATGTTCCCGCAGAACCTCTCGGGCTGGATGGGGAGGCCAGGGCCCGGCTTTGCCTCTCCAGATGAGGTACAGAGCTCCCCGGGGATCCAGGGGGACTGGGGGCGGGGGGCGGGGTGGGGGTGAGCGAGCTGGTGCACCCGGCCCCGGGGAGGGGGGAGAGGCAGCCGGGCTTTCCTGTGGACAGATGGCTGCCCAGCTGCACGACCTGAGGGTGGTGGAAGCTGCCAAGAAGGAGTTTAAGGAGTACGTGCGGCAGCAGGTGAGGCCCGGCCTGCGGGGGGCACAGGTGTCGGCGGGGAGGGGCCCGCGGGGCAGAGGCTCCCGAGTCCCCTGGTCAGGGAGCCCTCTTTCTCCTCCCGGCACAGGACGTGGCCACCAAGCGCATATTCTCTGCGCTCCGGGTCCTGCCAGACACGATGAGGAACCTTCTCGCTGCCCAGAAAGATGCCACCCTGGCTCGCCACGGAGCGGCCCTGCGGTGCCAGGGCAGAGCGCACGTCCTGGAGGCCCTGGAGGCTGAGCTGCAGGCCCAGGCCAGGGCGTTCATGGACACCTACACCATGCGCTTCTGCGGGCACCTGGCCGCCGTGGGCGGGGCCGTGGGCGCCGGGCTCATGGGCCTGGCGGGCGGCGTGGTGGGCGCAGGCATGGCCGCTGCGGCACTGGCCGCGGAGGCGGGGATGGTGGCCGCTGGAGCTGCGGTGGGGGCCACCGGGGCCGCTGTGGTTGGGGGCGGCGTGGGCGCTGGGCTGGCCGCCACCTTGGGCTGCATGGAGAAGGAGGAGGAGGAGAGGCTGCAGGAAGGGGACCGAGAGCCGCTGCTCCAGGGAGAGTAACCGTGGGGAGACAGGAAAAGGAGGGAGGGATGCGAGGCGGGAGGGAAGGAAGTGGGGGTTCCGAGGACCCCCCTGTCCACACCGCCCTAGTGAATGCCCAGGTCTGGATGGCTGGCTGAGCTGAAGAATCCAGGGGCCCGGGGAGGCCCAGGGCAGGAGCAGTGGTGGTGGTAAGTAGGGTGTAGGGCCTGTTTTGGTTGCAGGCGATTGCTCACTGGCCACTAACCACGTGTCCCCAGCCGCTGTTTGCTTCACCCTCCAGCCCTGGCTTATCCCCCGCGCAGGAGCGCTGAGCGAGCTGGACCTCCCAGCGGGAGAGGGCCTGTCCTTCCTTTCAGATGGGGGCAGCCCTGGTTCAGTGACCTTGGTGATCAGTACTGGGGAGCACTAAAGTGGCCTGACCCCTGGAGTGGAGAAAGCTGCCCAGCAGGGGGCGTCCCTGCGTCTGAACCTTGGGAGTCTGCAGCGGCCGTGAGCGGGGCTTGGGACTGCGCCCTTTGTCACCTGGTCGGTGCAGGGTGCCTGTGGTTGGTGTGGAACGCCATCCTGGCGCCAGGCTAACTGCCAGAGATGGAACCCCTTGCGACCGCCTCCGCGCTGGGCAGATGGCCCTGGGAGCACCCGCGGAAGTCCTCCAGCTTCGGCGAGGAGCGCGCTCCGTCCTGTGTCCCCGCCAGCCTGTGGGGAGACCCTCTGCTCCACATGAGCAGGAGGCCGGTGCAGCCCACAGGGAGCGAGGGCCCCGGGGGCCCTACCAGGAGGACTGCCAAGCGATGGAACTTAAAAAGCCGATGGCACACGACACGAAGAGTAAAACCTGTGCTTGGCGCTCGCTTCCCAGTCGGTTATTGAAACACTTCTCAGCCCCCAGAGGGTTTGGGGCGGGAGGAGGACGCGGGAAATTCAAGAGATCTGGGAGCTGCGTGTCCGCGGGGCTGGGGGCTGGGGGAGGAGGAGGGCGGGATTGCAGGAGGGCTCAGGCCAAAGGCTTGTCCACTCAGACTTGGGGTCTTGCTTCCTGGGTCATGCTGCTTCAGATGGGCCTGTGATCAGGTGGCCCCGGCCTCTGTCCCGGCAGGAGGAGAGGGGAGGTCTAGTGGGAAGTCCTGGCTAAAGTGGGGGGCAGACGGGGAGCCCAGGCCACTTCTGTGGGGTCAGGCGGCTGAGGGTTCCTGGGGCGTCTCCCCCCGACCCAGGCCGCCAGCTCTGAGTCGCCACAGTGGCCATGGTGTCCGGACCCACCTCTCACAGATGCAAACGCAGAGAGAGGAGGTCTCAGCCCGGGCTCCCCAGCGGTCTGACAGCGAAGCAGGAGCCCCGAATGCCTGAGCCCCAGCCAGTGTTCCTCCCAGATGCGGCCTCGGCTGTGCTGACATTGAGATGCTCCTCTTTGGGGACTTCTTGCCCCCACCCCCCAATCCAGCTCTAAGAGGCAGTGTCGGGGTACAGAGGCAGAGCGTGTGGCCGGGAACGCATAGCTCAGCGGTAGAGGTTGCAGTGAGTAAGATGGGGGCGAAATAGTGAGAGAGAAACCTCACGGAGAGCGGAGAGCGTGGGGAGAGCGTGGGGGACAGGTGGGTAAAGACGAGCAGAGGGGGGCGGGCCCACACTTTGTGAGGGATTTGTTGAGAGAGGCTTCCTGAAAGCATCTCTTCGGGCCCCTCCCTCGGGCGGACACAAGAGCTGCAAGGTCTCCCAGACCTTGGGGCACAGGGTTAGGATTGGGGGTGTGGGTGGCATTGAGAGGAGCCACCGAGGCAGGTGCTCTGCATAGCTGGAGTCCACCCTGTGAAGCGGGAAGGAACTGCCGCGGCTACTCCCTGCCCTTCCCATGGGGATGTGCAGAGGCAGGAGGAATTGTTCTAAGTGCTGTTGGTCCTGTGCCTGATAGCTCGCTCCTTAATCTTCACCAGAGGCTATTTTCCACTGTTTTCAGAGAGAGTGATGTAGGGAGGGAGACACACACACACACACACACACACACACACACACAGAAACATGCATGTGTGAGAGGCACATCGATGGGTCGACTCCCGCGCATGCCCTGACAAGGACCAGGGGATGAACCTGCAGCCCAAGGATGTGCCCGTGATCTGCAGTCAAACCTGAGAGCCTTTGATGTGCGGGCCCGGTGCCCACCACTGGGCCACACAGGCCAGGGCTGTGCCTGAGAGCTCTCAAAGCGTTTTCCCAAACATCACCTCTCTTCAGCCCCAAAACCATCTCAGGCAGCATGTGCTTATTCTTTAAAATACGTCTTCATTGATTTTAGAGAGGGAGGGAGAGAGAAACATCGACGGGCTGCCTCCTACACGCCCCCTACCAGGGATGGAGCCCACAACCCAAGCCTGTGCCTTCATGGGAATCAAACTGGCAACCTCTCAGTACATGGGGTGAGGCTCAACCAGCTGAGCCACGCAGGCAGGGCTGGAGCAGTGATTCCTACAGATGTGATCGGCTGAGACCACTCGTCCAAGAGAAGCCAGGACTTGGCAGGACTTGCACCCAAGTTCTCTGGTGCCAAATCTCTTGCCCAAGTGAGCCGTCTCCCACACGTCTATCCAGACTCCAAGACCCAGTCTCTTGGTCCCAACCCAGGTAGGGGGACTCCCTGGCTCCAATATTAACTCACAAGAGCCTGAGTGATGCTGTCCGAGGTGCCAGCCGCCAGCTGGGGTCGGCTGGTCTCTCCTCTAGGGTCTGTCGTCGGTCACTCGGTCACTCGTAGACGCTCTAAGATTCTTGTGTGACAAGTTTCTGGGTTAGGGATCTGGTGACTCACTTTCAGTTCCTGTTACCACAGCACAAAGGGACACGGCCCTGCCTGACTGAGTGTTGTGTTCCTCAAACTCATGTTGAGATCTGCCCTCACTGTGATGGAATCAGGGGGTGTGGCCTCCGGGGTGAGGGTGGAGCCCCCATGAGTGGGATGAGCCGGGAGGCGGGCTCTCAGCGGCTGGTGTTACCAGCGATGTCCGCAGCAAAACAGCACCAGTTGTTATCAGTGAAGTTGGGCCTTGGTTCTTTTTTTTTGTTTTTTTAAAATCTTTATTGTTGAAAATATTACAGATGTTGCCCTTTTCTGGGGGTTCTTGAGCTCAGCAAAAAAAGAGTTCAGATTATAAAAGAAAGATTAATTAGAATATTACAGGTGGGCTGCGAGGGCTCAGGAAGCAAGCTACAGAAGCAAAGGAAGCCCCCCCCCCCCGCGCTGAGGAGAGGGATGGGAGGTGTGGGGGGTGGTCCAGGGAGGGAGAGCACATTGGTTCCCTTCTCACGAGTGTTTTGTTGTTGCTGTTAATCCTCAGACGAGGATACTTTTTCCATGCTTATCACACACACACACACACAAGCACACGCACACATATACATGCACACGCACACAGAGAAAACATTGATATGAGAGAGACGCATTGACTGGTTGCCTCCTGCATGAGCCCTGACTAGGAATTGAATCTGCAACACTTTGCTGCATGGGCGGGTGCTCTAACCACTGAGCACACGGGCCAGGAGAGTTTTAAAGACTTGAGAGTTTAGGGAAGGTCTTATGGGGGGGGGATCTCAATAAAATTCAATAGCTTTTCGTTGATGCAAAAAAAGAAAGAAAAGAAAAGAAGGAAGAAAGAAAGAAAGGAAGAAAAAGAGAGATTTATTTCTCTGTCCTTGGGTGCAGTCGGCACAGAGAGCACTGGATTGCTTCCTGCTCTGACTCCCTGAGGTGGGGGACTGAAGCTAGTTTCCCTCTGGTTGGGAGGAGAAGTATAAGCCGTTTTCCTAAGTGGCCTTGAGTAGGGAAGACAGGAGTTGGAGATTTGGTAGGTGGCTGTCCACTGCGTGGCTTGTAACGATGTCAGTCTCTCTGTTGCACGGTCCTGGCTTACTCGCCTGTCTCAGCATCTCACCGCATCTGCTGGCCCCAGGGCTTGGGCTCCCGATACGCAGAATTGTGAGAAGAAGTGTGTTGTTGTGAGCCACCTAGTAATGTGTGTCATCATAGCAGCACCTGCCTGCATGAAACCACGTCATGAGCAAGAAGAATCCATAAGAGCCGGAGACACCACAGGCAGGAGAGGCTTGGAGAGAAGGGACCTGGGTTGTAAGACACCGGGGCTGGGGGTGAGGTGCTGCACCTGGGCCTTGACGGGCTATGGCAGGACAACAGGCTATGGATACGTCAAAAGAAATCTCTGTCTGGCCAGTGTGGCTAGGTGGTTGGGGTCATGAACCAGGAGGTCACAGTTAGATTCCCAGTCAGGGTACAGGCCTGGGTTGTGAGCTCCATCCCTAGTGGGGGCATGCAGGAGGCAGCCAATCAATGATTCTCTCTCATCATTGATGTTTCTATCTCTCTCTCTCCCTTCATCTCCGAAATCAATAAAAATATATTTTCAGAAATTATCTCTGATAATCTCCTATAGTGGGCAGGGTTCTTAATACAAGTTCTTCTAGGCAGTCAGGGAGGAACAGAAGTTTCTCTTGAGCCTGTGGCTAAAGCTGCCTCTAGCACAGAGCAATCTGCGTGCTACAGAGGCACAACTTGGGGTGGCTGGTTCAGACTCCACAATGCGATGTATAGGCTTCCTTATCACCACATTATAGCCTCCCCTACGCTAACTAGCACAGGAATTTGTCCCTGAAGTGGGTGATGCTCCAACAAAAACCTGCCATGTCCATGGCTGGGTGGAGGCAGTAAGGAAACGCTGTTGGGTCCACTGCATGTGCTGGCACAGCATTTGGTAAAACTTGCCCACAATAACATGGGGGAGCGGGGGGCAGACCCTGTGCTGTTGAGGGAAATTTTAAAAAATCTGCCAACCTAGAATCCCTACACAAATGTAGAAAAGAAATAATTCTGGTATTGAATAAGCATTAACCCAGACTGGGCTGCGCTGAGGAGTTAGGAGCAGGGCAGGCAGTTAGGGGTGGGACTAGGGGAGAGGGATGCAAAAGGGAGGAGCAGCCGAACCCCGTGAGCAGAACACCCTGTCCCATGTGAAATTACCAGCACAGAGGGCCCCGACCCCAGGCTGAACACATAGGGCCCAGAAAATGAGCCAAAACCCTGATGTGTACGTAACATGTACAGATATTGCTGGGGCCACATTTTTAGAACCAGCCAATGGGAAGTCAGCAGGGCACATATCAACCACTAGACACAGGAGCTGCCCTGGAAGCTCACCTGGGTCCCCGCCCTGCAGCAGGGCGTCTTTATATAATAACACTTTGCTTTCACGCATCTCTTCGTCCCTGAACTCATTCTTCAATATCGTGAGACGATGAACTCGGACTGAACAGAAATTTTGGATGCCAGTGTCACACGTAATCTAATATTTATAAAGGAGATTACAAAGAGAGAAAAGAAATGCCACCATTTTCATACAGCCAAGCAGATACAAGCCAGCACACAAGTGTGCTCAGGCATGAGGACTCGGCCTCGGGGAGAGGGCTGGGCAGTGGCACCTGCTCTGTGTGCCTTCCTAGTTCAGCCTACTAGTAACTGCTCCTGGGCCTGGGCTGGCACCTGTGCTGGCACGGCCTCGTTTGAAGGAAACTTAGAACTTGTATCTGTAAGGAGCTGGCTGTCAAGGTGTCTCAGCTACAGGCCCAGGTGACAAGGAGATGGGAGTGGTTGTTGACATGGAAGAGTTGACTCCCAGGCCCTTCTGGAAAAAAAAAAATTCTTGGGTTTTAATGCTGGTAAAATGCTTACTTAGCCTTCAAATAGATTTGCTTATATATTAAAAGGACAAAGTACTTGCTCTGAGAAAGTTTGCTCTGAGAAAAAAGAGGGGGAGAAAAGATCTCTTTCCATTTTTGTAACAGGGAAAACTCAATCTCACCTTTATTTACGCTTACAATCCTCCATCCCCCTTGTTACTATTGTGTCGCAGCTGTGTCCGCACAGGCGGCTAGTTAGCTGAGGGAGCAAATGGAGCCGGACATTGAGCCGGATTCACTAGGAAGCCGAGCATTCACAGGTCCCGGAGGACAGCTGCATCCTTCCCCAAGGACTTCCTCCCGGAGCAGACAGAGAGAGTCCCTGCCGGTCCTCTCACACAAAGGTGCAGGGCACCCTCCTTCCCAGGAACCCTAAACCCTAAGGGACCCCACGAGGCTTGTGGCCAGGGCAGCAATGGACAGTGGCAGTTGGTCTCAGGCTGCCCCCCTGAACCTGTCCCCAAACCCCCTTTTCTCTGACTCCTTAGTGAGCCCCAGCAGCCCAGCCGAGGCTCACTCCCCGCCCTTCCTTGTTTGAGGTCCTCAGCGCTAGTAACCGTCCTCTGACATTCACCTGGACTCAACGTGACACCTTTCCTGCCCCGAGGAGAACACACTGGCACTGAGCTTTTCTGTAATGAAATGTTGCTTTCGCTCATCAAAAAACAAAACAAAACAAAACAAAAAAACCTACACACACACACACACACACACACACAAAAAAAAAAAACTAACCAAAAACGCACTCATTACCGGCTGATCCCAGCAGCCCCGCTGAGGGCCCGGCCCCCTTTCTGGGAAAAGTCGTGTCTGAGACCTGGGCACCGAGAAGCAGTCCTTTACTTGGCTCACCAAATCTTACCACTAAACCCACCTTCCTGTGCCTGAGCCCCTGGAAGAACCCGATTTCCACCGGCAACACCAATGTCTAACCAACGCCAGTGCGGTCTCTACCCTTCTCTTGGCATCTCGCAGCCACCAAACTAGCCAGCGAATCTGTAGCAGGATGCAACGCGATGACCAGACTCACAATGGGACGAGTGAGAGAGTTGAGTACAACATGTAGCGTCGTGAGCAATCTTTAAACACCAATGATGTCAGGGAGAAAAAAGATATTTTTCTTCTACCTGTGAACACAGGACAACAGCCCCAGATGGCGCTGTGTATGCTAAGCTCTGCATCACTGAACCCAGCTCCCTCAGAAACGGAGCCTCGGCCGGTCAACCAGGATCCCGGGGTCAGCTCTAGTGAGGTCATGGGCCGCACGGACCTGCCACCCCCACGGACAGTGGCCTTGCAATGCCCACTCGCTTTGTCCCGGGGCAGCTTTCTTGTTCCTGCTCCCTTCTGCCTGTTCTGTGAAGGTCTTTCCTTCTCCCTAGCTCCTCAGAGCTCCCTTTCACCTGCTAGGCAGGAGGCTGCCTGGGTTACGAATCATTGAATAAAGTTAATAAGATCTTTAAAATGTACTCAGTTGCCCAGCCAGGTGTGGCTCATCGGTTGAGAGTCAGCCCAGGCACCAAGAGGTCGCCAGTTCTATTCCTGGTCCGGGCATATGCCCTGGCAGGCTTGATCCCCAGTGTGGGGCGTGCAGGAGGCAGCCAGTCAATGATTCTCTTCATCACTGATGTGTCTATCTCCCTCCCCGTCCCCTTCCCCCCACTCCCGCCACGCCGTCCTCCCGGCCAGGCTGAGGGCCGCAGTCTTGCCTCCAGGACCAGGGCTGGCTCTCTCGCCGGCTGTAGTGGGCAGAGAGGCGGCTGCAAACCCTGACCTGTTGGCTCAGCCCTGGGCGCCCAGCTGCCCCTGGGTGGGGTTACGGCCCACCCAGCCCCAGGGGCTCCTGCGGAGGAGCAGGAGGCGGAGGGAGCGTCTGCTCAGGGCTGCGCGCTGCGGGTGCCGCTTGCCTCCCCTCCCGCCTCCTCTCTCCGCTCCATCGTGTCCTTGCCGGCGCCCCACAGCCCCAGAGCAAACCGCGCGCATGGTGTGTCCTCGTAAAGGTGTGTGGTTCCATTTAGACGATTCCCTGCCGTCCTCTCCACCTGGCCCTCCTCCTAACAGAAGAGCATCACAAACCGAACGGCACTTACAGCTGCAGCCCCTGGATGATTCACAGTTCACGTCCCCCCCACCCCCCCAGGATTCGCTCAGGGTCTGCTTTCTGTTTGTCTTCGCTAATCGTCCCGGAGGACATCTCCCCACTGACATTTAGAGAGAGTGGAGTGGGGAGGAGGGGGAGAGAGACATAGCGATTGCTGCCCCGACTAGGCCCAGGGATTGAACCTGCAACCCAGGTACGTGCCCTCGGGAGGGAATCGAACCCAGAATGAGACCCCTCGGTGCCCCACTGCCGCTCTAACCACTGAGCCACATGGGCCGGGGCTTACCTCAGGATCTTCAGATTAGCTTTAGAATGTGTGTGTGTGTGGGGGGGGGGGCGGAGGGGGCACATTACCAGATAGAATGGATTTGTTTCTAACTAAGGAGAAAAGTAAATTTTCTGGTGATTTGGGGTCTACTGTGTTGGGAGTGAATGGATAGCGCATGCAGCCTGCTTTCAATAGCACTGGCCTTAGTCAGTTGGTAGACCTCATGCAGTTTGACCTTCCTCGGTCTAGTTTCTCGTTTCAAGGTTTCAGAGCTTTCTGTGTGCAGATGCACCAACTAAACTTAAGAAATGCAAACACACCACGTGTAGCCAGGCCCGTCTTGCCTTTCTGGTTGCTGAGGTCGTTTATACTCTACAGGCACCCCTCGTTGGCCTAGCGGATGTCTATCAGGTGTGTCTGCACGAGAACATCAAGTGCACCCCTAAAACTGTCCTTTTTAAGAGCGCCGGGCCCTTCACCAGGTCTTTAATGCTCCGTGTTCTTCCAGTGATGGAACCTGAGGCGCTGTGGGGTCCAGGACGAGGCGCTGTGGG
>PVJC01052766.1:0-11044 GCA_004026665.1 Murina feae
ACTAGGGGCCCGGTGCACTCAGGGGGTCCCTCAGCCCAGCCTGTGCCCTCTCGCAGTCTGGGACCCCTCGGGATGTCCACCTGCTGGCATGCCTGGCCAGCCTGGGTGAGGAGCTGATGGCTGTTTGCAGGCTGGCCAAGCCCCACAGTGTGGACCCTCACCCCATTGGGGTGTGGCAAGCCTGGGTGACAGGCTGAGGGCCATTTTCAGGCTGCCCACAGTCCCTTCAGGTTTTGGGTCCCTACTGGGGTGCCTGGGCAGCCTGGGAGAGGAGCTGACGGCCGTTTTCAGGCTGCCCACAGTCCCTTCAGGGTTCAAGTCCCTACTGGGGTACCTGGCCAGCCTGGGTGAGGGCCTGAGGGCTGTTTTCAGGCTGCCCACAGCTCCCTTTGACCCAAGGTCCCAGCAAGTCTGGCTGGAATCAGGTTTCTGGGATTTATTTATCTTCTATAATTGAAACATGTTGCTTTGAGCCTAGGCTTACGCAGGTAAGGAAGCCTCCTGTTTGTTTCAGTTTCGTGGCTTCTATAATTGAAACATTGTTACTGTGAGCAGAGGCTCAGCCAGCCTAGGCAGGCAGTTATAATGGAAGCCTGCTGTTTAGCTCCGTGGCTGCCGGCCACCATCTTGGCTGGGTTAATTTGCATATTACTCTTTTATTAGATTAGATGTCTTACTGCTTCTTTATGTCCTATTTCAAGCATGAACTCTTCAGCCTTTAATCTAGCACCATCCTAACTCCTAATGACTGCATCGCCAACCCCCAGTCCAATAATATCCTTCCGACTCCTGTTCATATGCCACATTTATTCTCTCTTCTGGTCTTTAATCATAACCTGCCACTTTTCCCAAATGATTCTACCTCTCTCCTGTCTGCTTTTCAATGTAAATATCTTTCAAGTTCCATCTCCACCATGCGATATTCCTCAGGTCCTCTAACCCACATTAATCTTTGTATCTAAAGTTCTACAGTATTTATAAAGCTGCTTTCATATAGTTTAGCCCTTAACTATTTTAGAATTGTTGCACATGTTATTTTTTTTTAATTCTTGGCAGCTAAATCTGAAGGCAGTTGTAGGACTGTTTTATACTTTATTGTTACTCGATAGCACAATGTGGGCATTTAATGAACCTCACCATTGTCACATAGGTGAAAGTCCTGAACATCTGTCTGGCATCTATAAATGTTTGTTAAACCTAAAAAAAAAATAAAAAATTAAGAGGTGAGGAAAGTAATATAATAACTTGCTGCCTTTAATCAATTTATTTATTCAACAAATATCTATTACATGCCAGGCCCTGGAAATACAAAGATGGATGTGACTTGGTTCCTGCCTCCAAAGCACCTAATCTAGTCTGTTAAAGAAGATTCATGACTACTGCAGTGCAGTGTGTTCCGTAAGGAAGACAGAGATTGGGAAACTTCAAGAATGGCTTCACAGGAAAAATGTGTCTTTCAAATTTTGAAACATAGATAGCTGATTACCCAGCAAACAGTAGGAGAAAGGACATTTGATCCTGGCAAAGGGCACAGAACAGGGAAATATGGGAAAGTAAAGATAGGGAAGTATGAATAGTTCTGTAAAAGTGTCAGAGACTTTTGTTAAGTGATTTATACTATATGATGTACTTAAAGCTTAGTTAATGGAAGCCCTGATATTGCAGTAGTAAATGTCATCGCACTTTTGAGGCATGAAGTGAGTTGAAGTAGATGTTCTCTGGAAACCTGTCAAAGACTAAGTCAATGATTCTACTTATTCCTAGTATTACTTATTACAGAATGAGATGATGTTACAATTACTGATTCATGAGACCAAATGTGTTTGTGTATGTGTATTCCATAACTATTAAAGAAATTCAAGATTTTGGTATAGCAATAATGGCTAACATTGAGTACCTATATGTCAGGCACTATGCTTCTCATTTAGACCCAGAAACCCCTATGAAATAGCTACCACATTTTTAAAAAATATTTTTATATGTGTTTTTTAATTGATTTTAGAGAAAAGAAAGGAGAGGGAGAAATAGAAACATCAATGATGAGAGAGACTCGTTGATTAATCAGCTGCCTCCGCGCCCCCTACTGGAAATCGAGCCTGCAACCCAGGCATGTGCCCTGACCAGGAATCAAATGTGACCTTCTGGTTGTTGGGTTGATGCTCAACCATTGAGCCACACCAGCAGGGCTGAATGTGAACTTTTCAACAGTTTGATTGGTTAGTAGTCTATTTTTCTTTTATGGGAGTGGGGCAACTGCAGGAGTGGTGACAGAGCTAATTTTCCTACTGGCTCTGTGCACTTCTGTGTCTACTCACTAAGTGAAAGTTTTTTTTCTCTTAAAATTCTGTTTGATTTTTAAGATTATTTATTACTTTATTAAGAACAAATTTTTCCACTTAAAATGATATAGAAGAAAATCCAAATTAGTTATATACAACACATTACCATTTAAGAATGTGTTCTCAGGTATCTGTGTGTGTATATACGTGTACTCTTCATATGTGGAAATCCACAATATGAACTATAATATGAAATGCTGATTTGTAACTAATATACAATGAATAGGATGTATTTTTGTTTTCATATTAAATGGTAATTAATGTTCCTGATAGAAAATCTGGAAATCACGTAAGTACAGATGTAAATAAAATTAGAATATGTTCATTATAAATTTTTATAAGAAATTCTGAAGTAGAGTAAAATTTTGAAATCCCCCTTCATATTCAAATATCTACCACTACACTTTTTTTTTCTACCTACCACTACTCTTAAATCTCACTTTCTGTTCATAAGTAGTTAATTATTAAGGGACTCATTTTAGTTTTTTGTTGGTTTACATACATATGTATATGTGTAGCGGATATTAATGGTGGAGTCTTTGAGGGTATTTCAGAGAGTTGCACAATTACTTGCTATATAGAGCTGAACAAGTATAGAAGGCCAGGTGAGGATACCTAGAAGTTAGCTCTGTGGAGATGTGCATGGGCTGTACTAATGGGGGAGAGGAAAGAAGCCCAGCCAGGCAGGTAAAAACCAATGCTCTGGAGGGCAGAACATGATGACCATAAATAAGTGATCATTTGGCAGGAGAGGGTCATCTAGTTAACACGTGGTATGATGTGCTTGAGCAGGCCCCTGAAGGTGGATAATCATCATCAACAGGCACAGACGGTGGCATTGAATTGTGTTTTAGTGATCGTACTTTATCAGGCAGAAATGAAGACACAAATCAGAAACTCTGAAACTGGAACATAAGATTTGAAAAGATGGCTTTTAGGTGACAAATGTAAGAATTTTTCAGTAGGGTTATATAAGGTTAGAAATTTGAGACAACATTAAATAAGACAGAATGTAGAGAAAATTTTGTAAGGATAATTCCAAACCTATACAATTTCATATCTAAATTATATAGTTTAGAAAATGAAAATTAGATTGACAACTTTTATATACTTGGGTTGGCTATATAGTGTTTTTTTTATTTTATTAGAGCTTGACTTTTATTTTCCACTAGGGACCCGGTGCACAAAAATTTGTGCACTGGGGAAGGTGGGTCCCTCAGCCCGGCCTGCGCCCTCTCGCAATCTGGGACCCCTCTGGGATGTCCACCTGCTGGTGTGCCTGGCCAGCCTGGGTGAGGGGCCAATGTCTGTTTGCAGGCTGGCCAACCTTCCCAGTGGGAACCCTCACCCCAGGGGGTGTGGCAAGCCTGGGCTGAGGGCAGTTTTCAGGCCAGCCACAGCTCCCACTGACCCTCCGGGCCATCTGCCCGGGAGGCGATCGGGTGGCAGGCGGCCACCCCATGGCCTCCCAGGCCCAGGAGGGAGGCTCGGGGGTCCGGCCGGCTGGTCCCACCTGGGAAGGCATGGCCCGGCTCAGGGCGCCGGATGCCTTCCTGGAGGGAGGCTCCCAAGATGGCGGAGGCTACAGCCCAGGAGAAGCCGCACATCGGGGCTTCAGCCTCTGCCATCTTGGCTAGGCTAATTTACATACAGTCGCTCTGATTGGCTGGTGGGCGTGGCTTAGCCCATCCCGAAGAAACAGTTAATTTTAATATTACACTTTTATTAGTTAGGATGGCTTACTAATTGTAATTTTTCTGTGAGTTGCCAATATATGTCTTCCCTTGCTCATTTTATTCAGATCTGGATATTTTTGCTTTTTAGTCTGTATCTGATAATTGTCATACCTTTTTTTCTAAAGGCTTTTAAAGAAACAGTTTTTTCACCGAGCACTAAAAGTAATGAAAATGAAGTATGATAAAGATATTAAAAAAGAAAAAGAAAAAGGAAAAGCTGAAAGTGGAAAAGAAGAAGATAAAAAGAGCAAGAAAGAAAATCTAAAGGATGAAAAGACCAAAAAGGAAAAAGAGAAAAAAAAAGATGGTGAAAAGGAAGAATCCAAAAAGGTGATTTCAATTAAGATTAAGTAAAAATCAAAAGTCATTATGTGCACAGAATTACTGGCAAATGAGCAATCTTGAAATACTGTGTAGCAACCATTTAAGATAAGCATATTCAGGTTTTTATAAATACCATGGTTGAGAATTTTTATTTCTGTATCTCAAAGATTAAAATTTTTTTACTGTATGAATATCATAGTGCTTTTTGCTTGTTTGTAAGTGCTTTTTCTTCTACTTAACTTGTGTTTCAATAGGAGGAAGCTCCAGGAACTCCCAAAAAAAAGGAAACTAAGAAAAAATTCAAGCTCGAGCCACATGATGATCAAGTTTTTCTGGATGGAAATGAGGTGAGAGTAACTAGCTGATAGGTAGAAATCCAGTGTTCCATAGGAATATTTAGAATTATCTTTAATGCTTTCGCTAAGAAAATAATTTAGATAAATCTAACCATGAAGATACAAAATTTACTCTTTTTATAAATCAATTATTTCTCTGGCCCTGGCCAAGTGTGGCTCTGTGTTAGAGCATATTTCATATACTAAAGGCTGGTGGGTTCAATCACCAGTCAGGGCACGTACAGGAGGCAACCGATGGATGTCTTTCTCTCTCTCCCTCTTTCTTTCTGTTCCCCTCCTCCCCCCCCCAAATCAATAAAAAAAATGTTGAAAATCAATAATTTCTCTGAATTAATACATGAAATTTATGAAAAATCAGTCAGAATTAGGTTCAGCTATGTATTAGTGATAGGAAACCAGAAATAACAGTTACTTAAAATAAATGCTTATTTCTCTATCAAGGAAATCTGAAGGGTAAGCACTACAGATAATGGCAGCTCCATGGTAGGTCTGAACTCTCCCTTCTATGTGAAGGATAATTCCCTCATGGTCCCAAATGACTGCCAGCCTTGTATGTGCATCCAAAGGAGGGAATGAGAATGAGGGTCCTGCCTCCTCTTTAAAGACACCCTTCAGGAAGCTGGCCGTTTTCTTTCTTGGATTCTGTTATCCAGAACCTAGTCATATGGTCATGCCTATCGGCAGTAAAACCTTAGGAATATGCTTTTTGTACTGGGCGGTCATTTGCCCAGCCAAAAATGCAAGATTTCCATGGCTATCAAAGGAAAAAGAGCAGAATAGTTAATTTAGTTATTATATCAAAACAAAAGTACTAGTTATATACTGGCCATTGAATTGTTGTGAATTTCAAGATCTATCTCTTCCTATACCTAATACAAAATAGTATATGTAAAGTGGAAGTAGTGATTCTGAGAGCTATGAGTTTGAAATTTTAGGAAAGCTTTTCAGGAAATATGTGCCCTAAACTCATTTCAGACACAATTGTATGAGAATCTCGTGTGTGTGTGTGTGTGTGTGTGTGTGTGTGTGTGTGTCTTGTTCTGTAATGTGTCTCAGGGTGATTTCTGATGTGAACCCATGCTTAAGAGCCACATAATTGAAGATGACGCTTCAAGCATTGACTTCATGCCAAAATATTTTTATAGATGCTGGGAATTGCATGATACATATTCTCTTCTTAGATGCTCTTATTGTCTAGCAAATGTACAAACTCTTAAATAGAGTAGTGTGTTACAATGTGTTAAGTGTAATGATGTGAGAATACAGATTAGAGATGGTTAATTTAATCAAGTTCTGAAGATCCTAAACACTTGAGCTGAGTCTTGAAGGATGATTGGCACATTACCAGGTGCATCAGGAAGGTGTTATAGACCTGTTAGGCAAATGAAGTAGTTTCAGCAAACCATGGTTGCTTGCATTCCTGGAAAGGCTAGATTTATTCTGTAGAAAGATGTAGCAAAGAAGCATGCTCTCAAATGTACAGAGATGAGAAATGTTTTTTAAAATTAGTTTTTTTAGAATACTAACTGGCAGAAGTGATGTCTGTGGATCTGATTTCCAGGGGAAATGTGCAAAGTTAAAGAAAAGAAGAATGGAACCTCCAGTGTTAAAAATAGAACCGAATCAAAAGGCAATACCAAAGAGTTCTGGTCAAAATAGAACCAGGAAATGGAAGGAGTATTGTTATTTATAGAAATTAAGAGATAAACCGAGGAGTTTTGTGGATGATGATTATGCAGAGTTTGATTGTTCTGAATAAAGTCAGTTTCTGTTCTATAAAGTAAACTAAACCTTAAAGCAGTGGTTTCCAGCGTAGGCTACAGACCTTCCCTGGGCAAGTAGGTAATGAAAGTATTGCAGGAGGTCATAACATCTTTATGTTCATTAAGCATGACCTTTTAATAATGGTTTTTGGTGTCTCATCCATGGGAAAGAACAGGGTGGGGTTGAGAGTTGCCGAATCTGTAATAGTGTCTGGCTGGAATCTATTTAACTGTACTCTTAACCCAGACTGTTCTTCTCATGCCAGTGTACATAATTATATTAAAGACAAAGAGGTTGTAAATTTTTGGTCTTCAGGTTGAATAAGTAATAGTTTACACACATGAACAAACTGTTAAAAGCATGTAAGTACGTAGAAATTTACTTAAGTGCATTACAGAATTTATAGTTTTTTAAACAATTTTCTAACTGAAAACAAAAATAATACTGAAGGAAAGGTATTTGAAATTTGTTTACCTTAAAAAGAGGGTGGAAATTACTCTTATAGAAGATCTAAAACAGAATCGAGCTTAACTTTCTAATGTGACCTTAAAACTTAAAGCACTGATTTCTTGAATTCCTCTAGGTATTTGTGTGGATCTATGACCCAGTTCACTTTAAAACCTTTGTCATGGGATTAATTCTTGGTAAGTACAATCTCTAAAATTTAGGAAGGAAAATAAAAATGTAGATGCCATAAAGAAAAATACTTAATATAAAATATTAATTTTTTAAGTGTATTTTAAAGTCAGAAGATGGTAAAATGAGGAGAGTATTTGCAACACATTAAAGCAAAGATATTTAAGAGATTAACAACCTGGTAGAAAAGTGGTAAAGATAATGATATTTAATCACACTCATAATAAATACAAAGTAAAGTAACCGTGATTAAGAGAATTACAGAATTTGATAATAAAGTTAGTCTAACACTTGGGAAACACAAACACTCTCCAACAATTGATGGTATGTCCCTTGTTTTTGTTTTTATGGAGGGCAGCTTGGCAATACCTTTACAGATTTTAAATGTGTATACACTGACCCAGCTATTCTACTTCTCAGAATTTATCCTATTGGCTGTTCTTTTTTATTATTATTTTTATTCTCATCCAAGCATGTATTTTTATTGAATTTTTTAGGAACGGAGAAAGAGACCGAGAGAAACATTGATATGAAAGAGAAAGACATGGATCAATTGTCTCCCATATGCACTGTGACCAGGGATCAAACCCACAACCTTTTGGTGTATGGGACAATGTTCCAAGCAGCTAAGAGACTCAGCCAGGGGCCATGGCTGTTCTTAATACAGTTGCACAAAGATTCTATTCAGAAATGTGCATTGACACTGTTATCTATTCTAATCCAAATCCCTCAGATTATATTTAGGAGGGTAATTAGCAACATATCTTTCAAATTTTAAATACCTACACCTTTTGACCTAACAGTTAAACCTCAACTAGTTTATCTTTTGCTGTAATCAGTTGCACAAATGTACATGTAGTTGAACTGTTGTATATAATAGGGTAAAACTGGTAATAATTCATATTCTTCAGTAGGAAATTACTCTGAAGGAAAATGGTGAAACTGCCCACTAAAATACAATACAGCTTTTAAAGAATTAGGTAGAATATACTGATAGAGATCTAGAATCGCTTAAATGAAAAAAAAATTGCAAAAGAGTAAGACTAGTTTGTTTATTTATGTAGAAAAAAATTATATGTAGCAAATTTTAATTATATATAGGCAGTCTCTACTAATTAACTTCTGGGGAGTGAACCAAGAATTGGATGTAGACCTTCCTTTATACCTTTTGCCTTGTTTTTATTTGTGTGGATTTTTAACCATGGGTAAGTGTTATTCAGGGTAGGGGGCATGGGTGGACAGGGAGACAATGATTTAACAAGTAAAAAAAAAAAGCAGTTAAACAAACAAGCTTGATCAATAAGGTATCATAGGATCCCATTCAAAATAACTCCTAAAAGTTGAAACTCGAATAATTCCAACCCAAATATCTGATAGCTGTTGATCACCTACTCAGTGCTAGTAATGTTCCTAAATATTTTATGTGCATTATTTCATTTCATCTTTATAGCAACCTTTACAAACTAAGAACAGACATGTATTAAATATAAAGTAATCTAGCCTCCACGGGGTTAAATAACTTGCCCAGAGTTACTTACCTTATAAATGATACAGATAGATTTTGAATCCTGATCTCTTTGTTCTAAAGACCTAATAACCAAACTTCTAATTTCTTAACGATTATTCAGTGTGGTCCCAGTGTACTTAAAAAAAACCTGGAGATACTTGTATACAGTTTCCCGAACTACCAAAAACCATCTGTATCTCCACCTGAATGCACCTAAATATAAATAGTCGTGACAGTTTATGATTTGTATATTTTTTATACTTGTCTGTATTTTTTACAATAAGCACGTCTGTTACCGTGAAAAAATTCAATAAATATTGTTTAACTTAAAATCTTAGTCTCTAAAGATTTTTCCACATAGGGTGGACAGGTCTAATATAATTTGTCACTTTGGGAAATAAGTAGGAATTTTTCTTAGCTTATCCAAAAAGGTCACCACAAGGTGACCTCTTCAATTTGTATCTGTCAGAGCTCCACCCGAGAATCAGAATCTCTAGAGACAATCTATTGAATTTTTTGTTGTTGTTAGTTTTGTTGTTAGGTTGTTGTTTCTTTAAGCTCCCCTGTTCAGTAGACAGATATCTTATAGTCAAAATATAAAGTAGACATTGCTGGAGAACAGTAGCAATTGATCATTTAAGAAGCTAAAAATCTCACATTTTTTGACAGCACTTTTTTTCTAACTATATGTAATTTATACTAGAAAAATCTTAACCTGATTTAGGAACAGTTGTTAAAATGTTAAACAGAATTATGGGAAATGGTTGATAATTGACCATTTTTTAATTTTAGAAACAGTCTACAAAACGATACAGTGCAATATAAAACAAACAATTCTGTAAACCAGTACATGATAATTTTTTTAAAGCAGAAAGGTTTCTTTAACATTTTTTAAAACAATAAAATATGTGCTCACAGAAATTCACAAAGCTTATTTGTACAGCTTAACTTCCACATATTAAGAGCTATTAACATCTATTAATAACCATAGAGTGAACAAAGTAGAACTACCACCCAGGTCAAGAAATACTAGATTGCCAGTCACTTGGTACCTGATTCAGACTCCTTCAGGAGTACTGCCTCATCTGCCTCTCCTACTAACCCTGTCCGAACTACAAGCATATTAATTTCAGTAAACAATATGAAATTAAAACTGTACCTGTTTTTTTAAAACTTTATAGGGCCTTTAAAAATAAATAAACCTTTAAGAAGAAAAAAAATTAAACAGAATTATGGGAAATGGTTGATAATTGACCATATTTTACCTACAAAAATGACAATTTTTAATACATCCTGTATAATAAAAGGCTAATATGCAAATCAACCAAACGACAGAACGACTGGTCACTATGACTCGCACTGACCACAAGGGGCAGACACTCAACGCAGAAGCTGCCCCCTGGTGGTCATTGTGCTCCCATAGGGAGAGCGCGCTCAGCCAGAAGCCGGGCTCACAGCTGGCGAGCGCAGTGCTGGTGGCAGGAGCCTCTCTTGCCTCCACGGCAGTGCTAAGGATGCCTAACTATTGGCGGGAGTGGGCTTAAGCCAGCAGTCAGACATCCCCCAAGGGCTCCCAGACTACAAGAAGGCGCCGTCTGGGCTGAGGAACCCTGAGTGCACGAATTTCATGCACCAATTTCATGCATCAGGCCTCTTGTTTTAATATATTTATGTTTCAGTTTTTCCCCTTAGAAATATATTCACTGTTACATCATCCATGCCATTTAAATTTTTAATCTAGAACTTATTTATGTAATTTTGTCATTTCTTATTCTAGTGATTGCAGTGATAGCAGCCACCCTCTTCCCTCTTTGGCCAGCAGAAATGAGAGTGGGTGTTTATTACCTCAGTGTGGGTGCAGGCTGTTTTGTGGCCAGCATTCTTCTCCTTGCTATTGGTAAGTATTGTTACTAGTAAAACTGACTTCAATAAGGTAGATATTGAGTATTTAGAACTGTAGTCTGGAGCATTAGTAATTAACAGCACAATTAAAATTGGTAAATAAAAAAGTGTATGGACCTATTTTTGAGGTCATATCCCAGACTTGAAGGAGTAGTATATATGCTTGATTAGTTTTGGTCTGTTCTGAAGAAAAAAATTTAATATGGCTTAATGTGCACATTGATAGGCTTTAAAAATTAGCTACCACAAGGATGTTAATATTTTTATGATTGTTCTTTGTTAGACATAATATTTTTTTTTTAAAGAACTGATTATTTTTATTTGCAAGATTTGTACAGTCCTCATTATAAATGAACAAACTGGCATTCTGTTTTACACACCAAAGAGAAAATAAAATATGTAAAAAGCAAAGTATCTGTCATTCTAGCAGGTTGGCTTCTCAGGCCAAGACATAATATTTTTAGTAAAACATTTTTATAT
>PVJC01052767.1:0-11038 GCA_004026665.1 Murina feae
CTCGGAGAAACGGTTAATTTTAATATTTCGCTTTTATTAGTTTAGATACCACTTATTTTTATTTTTTAAATTTATTTTTAGAGAAAGGAAGGGAGGGAGGGAGAGAAAGAGAGAGAAAAACAGCAATCAGTTGCCTCTCACACATGTCCTGACCTGCGTTCGAACCAGCAATCCGGGTAACTGCCCTGACCCTGACGGGGAATTGAACCTGCCCCCTCTTGGTGTACCTTAGGACGCTCCAATCAACTGAGCCACCCTGCCAGGGCAATTCTACTTTATTTTTTAAACAGTGGTTATATTCCACTAAACATTCAGTTTGAAAACCACTGATGTAATTAAATTATCTTCACCCAGTGCCATTTCTATAAAATAGTTTAAGGAAAAACATGTCTAACCAGAGAAGTTGCCTGGTAGAGTTCTGGCAAAGAAAGGACAGGCAATGGTTTTTCTCTCCTCCTTCCAATATTCACCTGGAGAAATGTAACAGAGCTTAACCACTGGCCTCTTCCCCAATATACGTTAATAGATAGAGTAGTTAATAATTCCAAGGAAAATATGTGCTCATAAGCCAAAATAAGTAGACATTTGAGGTGGACAATGACTTTTTTGTTAAAAACATGAGCATACTGAGTATCATATGCCACATGGAGCGTAATTCTAGGAACATACATATAAACATTTTAAATTAAGCATAATAAATATTCTCAAAGGAATAAGAGAAGATACTGAGTAAATAAGCAGAAATAAGAATTCATTTAAAAAAAGCCCTAACTGGTTTGGCTCAGTGGATAGAGCATTGGCCTGAGGACTCAAGGGTCCCAGGTTTGATTCCAGTCAAGGGCATGTACCTTGGTTGTGGGCACATCCCCAGTGGGGAGTGTGCAGGAGGCAGCTGATCGATGTTTCTCTCTCACTGATGTTTCTAACTCTCTATTCCTCTCCATTCCTCTCTGTAAAAAATCAATAAAATACATATAAAAAAGAATTCATAAAAATAACCAAATGAAATATTAACTATGTAAAATATAACAGATAAAGTAAAGAATGTAAATAAATGGACTAAGTGGTAGCATGGCTAATGAGTTAGTGAGCTGGAAGAGCTGATTAAGGAGATCTTCCAGAAGGCGATAAAAAAATGATAATGACATAAAAATATGAAAGGAAATCCAGGCAGAATTTAGGCAGGAATTGGAAACCACTATCTTCCAAATAATAGAAGTCTCAGGAAGATAAGAAAGAAAGAAAGAAGACAAAAACTTCCAGATTGAAAAAAAAATAACAAAAAGATGAAACATGTTTAACTTAAAGATTCAACAGAGTGGCTGAAAAGAATATAGAAAAACCCAAACTGATTTATATTAAAATAAATTTTAGATCATCAAAGAGAAAAAGAAAACTAGATAAATTGATTTTTAAAAGGATTCCAGAAAGGAGTTGCAGATGACATACCAACGAAAAACAGTCATCATAACATCACACTTCTTTAGAGCAAACAGTGGATGCAAAAAAAGAGTGGTCCATCATTTCTTATCAGAGGATAAGAAAAATGTCATTTAAACACTGAACAACCATAAAATAGATATACCTCCAGCAAGACCAATAGGAGATAGATCAATTATAAAAATCAGATGATGAGTATACATCGCTACAAATCCCACAGTATTGAAAGAATAATAAGCAAACACTGAGAACAAACTTATGCCAACAGATATCACATCTCAGACGAAACAGTCCAATACCTTGAAAGACAAAAACTACCAAAGCTCACTGTCTAAAAAAGTCTTCATTTTGTCTTTGTTTTTTAACAGTGTTTTTCATTGGGCTTAGAAATCTATGTCTGCAATTTTTTTTTTCATTACTGTTATATGTTGAACCATGTTTCACCCCCTGCCAAATATGTTCAAGTCCTAATCCTCAGTGCCTGTGAATGTGACCTTATTTGGAAACAGGTGTCTGCAAATATAATCAAGCCATTATGGTGGATCCTAATCCATCATGACTGATGTCCTTAAAGATGGAGACACAAAGAGGAAATGCAATGTAATGATGGAGGCAGGAAACTGAAGTTCCATTCAAGCTGGAGATTGCCAAAGATGGCCAGCAAAGCACAAGAGGATGGGAAGAGACAAGGACAGGGTTTCTGAGGGAGTGTGGCCCTGCCAACAACTTGATTTTGGGCTTTTACCTACAGAACTGTGAGTCAATAACTTCCTGGTTTTCAAGCCATTTACTTTGTGATACTTTGTTACATCAGCACGAGGAAATTAAAATACATTAAGACTTTGCTCCTCTTCTCATTTGCATTCTTTCCAAAGAGAACTGCTATCATTCTTTTTCTTTTTTTTTCTTTTTTTTTTTCTCTTTGTGCATACTGTATCCTTTTTCTCTTGCTGATTTTAAGATTTTTCTCTTTATCACTGATTTTGAGCAATTTGACTATGCTGTCCTTGGTGTAGTTTTCTTCTTTCTTGTGATTCAATTTTACTGAACATTTTGATGTCTGATACCAATATAAAATCTGGTCTTGAATTTGTGATTCTTGGGGTAAGCCAAAACTAATCCTTAGCTGAAGGATACTTATTCCCCACTGCTGAGACGAGAGCCTTCCATGTACTCTACCCAATGGCCCATGAAACACGAGGCTTTCCTCCCCTTTGGCTGGCTAACATGGGCTGTGTGAGCATTAGCCACCGTTATCCTAATCCTGCTAGTGCTTTCTTTACCCAGCCTTACCGCTTCTTCACATAGAGGCTCATACAGCCGAGTGTGCCCCTGAATACTCAGGAGAGGGCTTCTGAAGATCTTCCGAGTTCTCCTGCAGCTTTCTTCTCTCTGGTGCTCTGTCTTCCAAACTCCAGCTGCCTTGGCCTCTGACTCGGGGAGTCTGCCAGTCCCTGTCTGGATTCTCCTCCCTGGGCCACAGTCTGAAACTCCCTGACGATTGCAGCAAGCCTAGGAAAACATAGCACTCGTCTTGTTTTCTTTCTCTCTCTCAGATTACTGTCCAGTGTCTAAAAAACAGTTGATTCATACACTTTCTCCATTTTTAATTTTTTTTAGGTGGAGGGTAAATCCTCTGTAGGACAAAAAACAGAAATTTTGATCTGAATCTTTCAAAATCTTCGATGTCTCCACATACTATGCTCCATCTTTCTTCTACCTGCTTGAATATATAAAGTGGAGTTGAAGTAACTGTTTTCATGCACTTATGCACTAATTCTATCATCTGTATCATTTCCATACTGATTCCTATCGACTGAGTTTTCTCCTCTTCATGGACAGTGTTTTTCTGCTTCCTCATATACCTGGTAATTTTTTAACTGAGTGTCATCATTTTGAATTTTATCTTCTTGAGTCCTAGATATTTTTGTACTCTTATAAATAAATGCTCTTGAGCTTTTCTCTGGGATGCAGTTAAGTTCTTTGGAAACAGGGTGATATTTTTGAGGTTTTATTTTAAGCTTTGATCAGCAAGAGAAGAGAGATATTCAGTAGAAGGCTAATTATACTCCACTACTGAGGCAACGCCACTCGGAGTTCTTTACTTCCTGTTCTGTGAATTGTGCGTTTTGTTTTGTTTTCTACTGGCCTGGTGGAAACACAAATTACCCCTGGTCTTGCTAGAGACTGTTCCCTCTAATCTAGGTGTTCTCAACTGGAGACAATCTTTTCCACCAAACTCAACCCGCCCCCAGCATCAGGGAATATTTAGCAATATCTGGAAATAGTTCTGGTTTTCACAACTTGGGGAAGGGTGCTACTGGTGTCTAGTGATTAGAGACCAGAGATGCTGCTAAACATTCTCCAACACACATGGTCCCCTGCCCCACAACAAATGAGGGGGACTAAATTTCAGTGGTGCCAATGTTGAAAAAACATATTTCAATCCTTTCAGATAATCTCCCCCAAGTTTTGGGTCAGAAATATCTTTAAACGGATAAAACCAAAGAAACTAAAGAAATCTAGAATGCATAAAATCTCTCAAAATATAATTAAAGACAATAATAGGTGACAAAAAGAAATATATTCATGTAAAACAAGAAGCAGAGCATATGATATAAAATCATGAACCTATGTGGACCTAACAGCATAGTCTCGAGTTATATAATGCAACCATAAAAAGACCTACAGAAGGAAGCCGATAAATCGACAGCTGTGGTGAAGATTGGGGAGATTTTAATATCTGCCCTCAAAAGTGATAGATCAAAGTGAAAAAAATAATCAGAATATATAAATAATTTAAAAGCTTACCTTCTTAGATATATAGAGATCTTTTCACATGATAATATACTTACTTTTTAAGCACATGTTTAACATTTACAGTTAAATAAATTTCATATAAGTATCCTACAGACCAATAGCAAAAAAAAGTGTTTGAAATTAATAATGAAGGTATAATACACAAAATTCCACATCATCTCAATCCCCACTACCTCTACTGCTTTCAGAATCCATAAACTAAAGGAGAAAAGGATTTTCAAAAATTGAGAAAAAATAAGAAAAAATAGTGTAATTCCTCTCAGAGAATAGTGAGGGAATTCATGTGCTCCCCTCTTGAGTTGCCACTGCAGTCTGACTCGGGATAAGCTTTTCATATTCCCCTATTTTCTGCATGCACACAGGGTGGGGCAAAACAAGGTTTATAGTTGTTTGTATGGACACTAATACAATCTACTTTAATAAAAGAGTAATATTGAAATTGACCATTTCTCCAGGATGCCTAAGCCACACCCACCAGCCAAGCCACTCCCACCAGCCAATCAGAGTGGCTGTATGCAAATTAACTCAGCCAAGATGGAGGCCGGCAGCGCAACCACGGAGGAGGGTGCGGTGCAGGTGGCAGGGTGGGCGGGGTGCGTGGGGTGTGTGGGGTGGAGGGCTGTGGGGTGGGCAGGGCGGGTGGGCGGGCTTGGCCAGGCCCTCACCCAGGCTGCCAGGCATGCCAGCAGGTGGACATCCCCCGAGGGGTCCCAGACTGTGAGAGGATACAGGCCGGGCTGAGGGACCTCCCGAGTGCATAATATATTGTGCACCGGGCTCCTAGTAACTAATAAATAAAAGAATAAACTCCGTGTTGTATACTCACAACTGTAAACCTACTTCTGCTCCACCCCATGTAAGTGTTTTTTGTCCAGAGAACTTCTATTTGTCATGACTCAATATATTTCTGTTTGAATCAAAGGCACTCCCCTCCTCTAACCAGACATGCTGCATTGCACACTCTTTGTCCCTCTGAGGGATATCCTTCTTGTCGAAGCCTGTATCTAGCAGAGTGCATGTCCCAATATGTCTGGTCTCACCACCCTTAGAGCCTGGCATGTGAGGGACCACCTGAGGGTCTACAGAGTGGTAACCAACTACGCGTCAATCTACAAGGACCTAAAACCTAGTTATGGATATGATGGCCACATAACTCATCATCCAAACCAAGACACTTCCAGATGGGAAGTCAGGATTGCAGAAATTATCCAGGATGTTCCTAGGATACTGGAAACCTTTCCAAACACTCCAGTTAAATGGTGGCTGGAAAGCCCCTGTGAGCAGCATTTGATGGCTCTTTAAAGATTTTTTTACAAACATGAAGGAAATTTCCTGGTTAATTTCTTTTTCATAATTTGATTATTTAAACAAGAATGGACTAAAATTACAAATTCCCAGACCACGTGATATTGACTATTGGGACTTGGTTAGAAGATTTTGATTACATGCGGAAGTGATCTCCCTGAATCCGATTTCCACAGCCTTTAGTCACCCTGTTAAGAAACAGGATGATGTGATTTATGAGGAAAATATAATAAGTTTTCATTTGGACACTTCACTAGTGCCAAGATGACAGGAACAAAGGAATCTTCTCTTCTCCCAACGAGGCCCTGAAAGATGCCTGGGATGAACGTAAACATTCTGGGCTCATACACGTTTCTTTGGCCCAGAGGAAAGAAGAAAGAAAGGACATCCAAGGGTATCATGAAAGAGAGGGCTGCCTGCCAACGCAATTCCATAGACTTAGGATAGAAAGGTCTCCATAATCACCCAGTTCATGTGAGACCTAAACTCTGATGGCAAAACCTAGGACACTTCAATGCTTCGAGGGACAGCTAATGCCATACACTAGTTTCCACCATGACCAACATTTTGCTCCCTGAATCCAAGTGGCGCTGTTACAGTCTCTGATCCTCCCTGCATCCCCAAGGGGTCAAGATTTCCACTATGCACTGAACTTGGCCACTCATTCCCCATAATCTCTCCTGCTGCCTCGTACAAAGATGCCTTCCAAGTAAGCAGCCTCTATCCCACTATACAGCATCTTTGCCTATCTCTACCTAAAGTTCGCGTGCAGAGACAGAAGTTCCTGACAGTCTCAATAGTGAGGATAAGGCTCCCATGGGTACAGTAGGAAATGAAAGAATGTTTCTTCCACTTATCCAAACATCACCCTTAAATATGGCTTAGAAATTCATAAGAATGCAGCTGGAAATTGGCAACTCTTATGCCTCCAAAGTGAGTGGGGTAGTAGGATAAGAGCTATAATTTCACATCTCCCAGAAGGAAGCTTCCCAGAAAGTGGCAATTTTTGCTACTACCTGGTAGACCAGAACAAAACATATTCATGGATTCATTCATGGATTTTATTAGCTACAAACTACATATACACAAAATAACATGAGTAGATCTAAAAACACAGTACTGAGTGAAAAGTAAGAAAAAAACCTTGTGAAGATCATTACTGATGATGTTCCATGAATTGAGGAGTACCTTTAATTCAATACTTCCTACCAGAAAATAAATATTTCTTAATAAATAGCCAAGTGTGAACTTCTAAACTATGTGTTTATGATATGCATATATGATTGGTATCTAAATATATAAAAAGTCAGTGACCTTAATGGCCATATCTAACCTAATAAAATAGTAATATGCAAATTAGCCATCACTCTGAGACACCTAAGCCATGCCCACCATTCAAGCCACACCCACCAGCCAATCAGAGCAGCTGTATGCAAATTAACCCAGCCAAGATGGCGGCCGGCAGCCACAGAGCTAGAGCAAACAGGAGGCTTCCATTGCACCAGCGATGGAGTTGAAACTGCCTGCCTAGGCCAGCTGGGCCTCTGTTCAAGGCAACAGTGTTTCAATTATAGAAGCCACTGAGCTGAGGCAAACAGGAGGCTTCCATTGCCCGCCTAGGCTCAAAGCAACAAAGTTTCAATTATAGAAGATAAATAAACACCAGAAACCTGATTCCAGACAGCCTCACTGGGACGTTAGGTCAATGGGAGCTGTGGGCAGCCTGAAAACGGCCCTCAGCCCCTCACCCAGGCTGCCCAGGCACCCCAGAAGGGACCCGATCCCTAAAGGGGATGTAGGCAGCCTGAAAACAGCCCTCAACCCCTCACCCAGGCTGGTCAGGCATGCCAGTAGGGACCCGAACCCTGAAGGGGCTGTGGGCAGCCTGAAAACGGCCCTCAGCCCTTCACCCAGGCTGGCCACACACCCATGGGGTAAGGGTCCCGACTGGGGGGCTTGGCCAGCATGCAAGCAGCCATCAGCCCCTCACCCAGGTTGGCCAGGCACGCCAGCAGGTGGACATCCCCCGAGGGGTCCCAGACTGCGAGAGGGCACAGGCTGGGTTGAAGGATCTACCCCCCACCCCCTGAGTGCACAAATTTTTGTGCACCAGGCCCCTAGTAATCTAATAAAAGAGTAATATGCAAATTAACCATCACGCCAAGACACCTAAGCCACGCCCACCAGCCAATCAGAGCGACTATATGCAAATTAACCCAGCCAAGATGGCGGTTAATTTGTATACACAGGCGCGGAGCAAAGACTGAAGACAGCCTAGAAGGAAGCCATGTGCTGCAGAAGGGAGCCAATCGGCAGAGAAGGGAGGGAGCGAGGCAGCAGACAGGGGAGGGAGTGAGGTAGCAGAGATGGGAGGGAGCCAGGCAGCAGTGACTGCAGAGAAGGGAGGGAGCGGAAGCAGCAGAGATGGGAGGAAGCGAGGCAGCAGAAAAGGGAGCGAAGACTGCCTTGGCGGGCTTTGCTCCCTTCTCTGCTTCATTCCAGCTCAGGAAACCCTATTCTTGCAGGAATCTTCCTGCAATGGGCTTCTAGTAAGGACCATAACACCGGTTGCTATGATGCCCAATGTGGCTAGTGAATCAGAGGATCAGGGGGTGGGGCTGGTAGGCCAACCTTGCAACCCCTCCCCCCTACGGCCTGCTCCTGACCAGACTCTCCCACCCCATCAAGAGCTGGCCTCCAGCCAAATGCCCCTCCCTTCCTCTCCAGCCTGCCTCACCACATAGGCCTGCAGCCCCTCCTCCCAACACCTGGCCCTGATCACACCCCCCACCCCAATAGGGGGCAGGGCTGACTGGCCAACCTCCTGCAGCCTTCTCCCAGCTGGTCATGCCCTCAAAGGGCCCCCACCACCCTGATCAGCCCACAGCCCCTCCCTCCTGCCAGCCCTACCCGATTGCCCCCCACCCCAACAGGGGGTGGAGCCAGCTTGCCAACCTCCTGCAGACCCTCCACCTACCTGGCCCCACCCCAGATCAGCCCCCCCACCCCATCAGGGGCAGAGCTGGCCAACCAACCACCATAGCCCCTCCACCAGGCCGCTGGCCCCTGATGGGTACCCCTCACCCCATTCGGAGGTATAGCAGGCTGGCCCACCACCCACAGACCCTCCCCATGGCCAGCCCCATCCCCAATCGGCCCCCAAACCCCAATCAGGGGCGGGGCCCACCGGCCAATCACCCATGGCCCCTTCCCCAATTGATCAGGCGCCAATTGGGGCAGGTCTGCTGACCAACCTCCCACCATCTCCTCCTCAGGACAGGCCCAGCCCTGATCTGCCCCGATTGGGGCCAGGCTAGCCAGACCCCATCTGTGCACAAATTCATACACTGGGCCTCTAGTATATTTATATATATGAAACATCTGATTTATATGTATTTTAATATTTATACAATTGACTATTATGCAGACCATAAAAAGATAAGCTGTTCATTATGTGTTGATGGCCTCCAACATGTACTAAGTAGAATATGCAAGGTATAAAATAAAGCATATAGGATAATACTTACATTTATACATAGCTATATGTGTATATCACAATATCTACTTATAAATAAATACACACACACACACACACACACACACATTGGGAAAGAAAAAAAGAAAGAAAAATAAGAAACTGATACCTGTGGTTGCCTCTGAGATGGGAACAGGAGGCAGACTTATCTTTAACTCTATGCCCTTTTATAATATTTGAATTTTGTTCTGTTTGCACATATTTCTTAATCAAAGTGAATAATCAAAATAATTACAAAAATAAAACAAAATTAAAATACCAGTATGTGCATCTACTAGGACAAAATACTCCCATCATTTGTCTCCCTTTCTTTCTAGGCTGAGATCAGAGGTCAGTTATAGTCACCTTTGTTTCTCCTAAAGCAGTTCCTGCCACATAATAGACGGTCAATGGATGTTGAAAGAAGGAAATGGGGGGAAAAAAGGGGGAAAAAAATGTGGTGGGTGAGAAATGAATGGTTGTTAATTCCCTCTTCATATATTTGTTATTTTCACATTTTCAGAATTAATATTTTTAAAAAGATTTAGAAACATGATTCCAGTGAGTGTGGAGTACAGCTGTGACATTGCAAGCAGGCTGACAGTTCAGAGGCGATTTCAGTTGTCCAGATTCTGAGTGGCCTCACGTGGGTATTGCCAAAGAGCCAAAGGCTGCTGCCAGGCTCTTTTCTCTGACGCTCGCCTGCTGCTGCCCCCTTCACCATCATAAATTATGTATGTACCCTAAGGCAGAGGGGCCATAGACAGCTGACCTGGTGCCATCAGAAGCAGCAGGAGACTAAATGACAAGTTGAACCTACCATGGTTAGTGCTTCCTCTTTTTCAACCAAAGCTTGAGTTGATTACCTTCCAAGTGTGAGGAAAAGTAAACTGAATATAGCGTACGATCCCCAGGTATTCAGCACCCCTGCCACCTAACACTGGCTTCTCTCGTCTGTCCTTCTAGAGATCCCCAGCCAGTTCTTGACAGTCTCCAACCTTTAAACATCCATTTGACCTCCCGCTTCTCCAACTCTTTTTCTTTCCACTTCTTAACCCTCAGTCCCATCTTCCCTTTCTAGTTGCTCTCCAAGGCTTCGCCTTTTTGAGTACCTTTTATGTGTTAAATATTGGACTCTGTTGCTGGGCTCCAGTGAATGTTGCTTAAAACACAAAAGGTTAAGCAGAGAGCAACTGTATTGATTAAACATCCATTTTCTTACCTTTTGTTTTTGTAAGAGCCCTTGATGTTGTCTCTGATTGACAGCCCCACCTGTACACCTCCGGCCCCAGATTCCCCTCGGTAATGTCACCGAGAGCTACAGAGAGCTACAGAGCACCTCACTCATTCTGCACAAGCCACAAATCCTTCATGGGTAGCTTTCAAAAAAAAAAAGAAAGAAAGAAAGAAAGAAAGAAATGTAGCTTTTTTTCTCTTGTCCTTTCTCCATCCCTGAGACTTTTATTCCAAAAGTCCCTGTTGGATGTAGAGAAGTAAAACAGGAGGGAACGGAGAAAGCTCTCAGCACTGACCCCTCCCTTTTATTCTAATGTCTTCAAGGTAGCAAACCTTTGAATATGCTGTCAGGCAGGTGATAACCTTGCTACATTAGCTTTTCCTTCTTGCTTCTCATACTGTAAATGACCTAACGAATCCTCCCTGTAAGACTAACAAAATTACACCCATTAACAACATGAGAAACATGGTATGATGGTGGCTTTGCCCTGTTGTTGGTTCGCGATAATGACTGCATCAGCTGGCTTTGACTCTTCCCTAAAAGCATAATATTGCAAATAATAGGGCATAACATTGCCATTAGAGAAAAGTATAAGCCTTTCAAGTACAGAAGCCAAGTGTCCAGTCAATAATATGTACCCAATACTAAATGAGGTCAAACAACTCTGAAACTTTATCTCCTTTCCCCAAAAGCTCTATTTACCCAATCAAGTGAAGCCTGGT
>PVJC01052768.1:0-11035 GCA_004026665.1 Murina feae
TCCTCCTTCCCTCCTTCTCTCCTCCTCCCCTCCTCCCCTCTCCCCCCCTCCCCTCCTCCCCTCCTTCTCTCCTCCCCTCTTCTCTTCTCCCCTCCTCCCCTCCTCCCCTGCTCCCCTCCTCCCCTGCTCCCCACTTGCTCTCCCTTGTACTCAGCCTCAGCCTCCTGTGGGTAAGGCCTGGCCCAGAGCAGGGAGCCCCCACCCCACACCAGCCTCTTTCCCCCTGTCAGGAGGCAGCTTTGAATCCTGGAAAATTAAACAACGTCAGGGCAAGGGGACAGTTTACCTCCAGCTCGTGGGGGACGGTTAACTCCAGCTCGTGGGGGACAGTTACCTCCAGCTCGTGGGGGACGGATAACTCCAGCTCGTGGGGACGGTTACCTCCAGCTCGTGGGGGACGGATAACTCCAGCTCATGGGGACGGTTACCTCCAGCTCGTGGGGGACGGTTACCTCCAGCTCGTGGGGACGGTTACCTCCAGCTCGTGGGGGACATTCAGATCCTGTGGGACGTGCTTCCGTGGCCGGTGCGGGTGTGACTGTGGGAGTGGAGCTGGGGAACTGGTGCCAGGCTCACCGTGGCCTGCACTGCGGCTGATTCAGTGCCTCCCTCGTTTGGGGGATCTGTCGGTGTTTCCAGAAAAGCCTGAGTTTGAAACGTCCACAGTGCCCAGCATGACCCTGCTTCGGCTTGTTGGCCCCGTCAGCGAGAGAAAACTCCCCTCTTCTCCTTCCTCTGGAACTCGTCTGCAGAGCCGTTCGCAGGGGTTGGGTTGGAGCTCTGTGTGCTCAGGGTTTGCAGCTGTGGCTCATGAAAGGGAACATTTGAAGGTAGTTGATTGCACTGATGCCTCTTGGGTCACAGGAGCAGAATTCAGAACAAAGGACCTGAGTACGGAGTTCTAGGGAGAGAGGAAGGGAGGTGGAGAGAGAGAGAAGCATCATTGAGAGAGAGAAACATCGTCAATCAGTGTCTCCTGCACGCCCCCCACAGGGGACAAAGCCCACAGCCCGGGCAGTCGAATCACGGGTCCATGGGATGACGCTCAACCCACTGAGCCACACTGACGAGGGCTACTGCTGTGGTCATCTTTACTGTCAATCAAAAAGAAGGCAGCACTGGGCGCTGAAAAGGCTGGTCTGTGCAGGAAGGTAGGCTGCAGCTCGGTGACCATGTCCGAGACAGTGGCGGGGCGGAGCGTCGTGGCACGGAGAGCAGACGAGCTGTGTGTGGCGTCTGGGAGATGCCCTCCCTCGGTCTTCAGCCATGAATTTTTCTCCAACCAGACTGGGCCCCATTGGGCCTGGGGAGGGGGAGGTCAGATGCAGAAGGTGGAGCAGAGCTGTGTGCCCCTGCCCCTCCCCCTCCCCGGGGCTCCTAGGCCGCCTCTGCCTGGAGGTGCTCCCCCCCCCCCAGCACCCAGCTCACAGTTGTTCCCCCTCCTCGGAGCCTGCACCAGGCCTCTCTCTGGCATTATCCTCTCCCTCACTCTCCTCCCCAGACGGGGCTGACTGTGGCCCTTACGAAGCCCCATTCATTTCAGGTTTTAAAAACTATTTAAATGTGTGACTTTTCGTGGAATCATATTTCACACTCGACGCATATCTTTAAAACAACGAAGACATGTTTTAAAAGCTGGCCGTTTGCCCACAGATGTGCCTTACATATCTTCATTATTCAACAGTGGGGTGGTCCCCCCCATTTCTTTTCTCCTCCTCTTTCCCTTTTTAATGTCAGGAAGATTATTCATGGGGAGAGTCCGAGAGGGCGTTTCCAGACTGACCACAAATTATAACCCAGGCGCCCTCTCTAGGGACTCCTCACTGCCATCTGGGCACCACGTTGGCCTCAAATGTGAGAGGACCTTCCGCTAAAAATGGGCATCTCTTCTGGTCAGAGTCTCGCCTGCCACAGTGCACGGCTCCCACCTGACCCGGAAGAGTGAGGCAGGAGGGGACGGACGGACGGACAAGTGACGCTGCAGGAAGCTGAGCTGGGGACGAAGCGTTCTCCAATAGCTGCTGTTTCCAGTCGCCCCACGTGGATGGGTTAGTGGATCAGCTACCCTTCCAGGCACAGACAGGGACAGCCAGACCTCCGCTCTCAGACGTCTCCCATCTCCAATAAGTTGTAAACGGAAAACGTCTCGGTTGTTGAACAAAACTTCGGTTTTCGATCCAACAGCCCTGCCATGCTGACCCCCGTGCGCTCAGTCGCACATCGCTCAGGCTAATAACAAGGGGAAGGATGGGCGAGTATGAGTCAGTTTACTGCTAGACCTTGCGCTGTTGACATCTCAGAAAACTGCTGTGAATATTTTTGTGTGGATTTTTTTTTTTTTTGCTTTTGCTGCTATTTATTATTGAGTATCTACTGTAAGTCGCCAAGGGTCCTAAGCAGGCTGGTGATAGCAGCAAAGTGAAAGGAAAGCTGTGAGAACCACGATAGAGCTTCAAGAGGAGACGATTTCAAAGTATGATGGAGGAGTTCGCGTGTCTGATCTGGCTGTCGGGCATGGCATGGCAAAGTCAACGTTCAGGACAGTTTTAAAACATAGAGAGGCCGTAGGTGGCGACGGCTGCTAAGGCCGTGCGAGTGCTCACAGAATAACCACAGGCAATCGAGGAAGGCTAAAAAGGAACGGATTCGTTCAACTTACGTGACTTCTGATGGGGAAAAAACGATTCCTTTTTCTGACATATTGCTTCTCAAACAGACTTCCTGAACAAATTAAGTTTGAGAACTGAGGTCTCATGGTATAGACACCGATGTATGTGTCTGATATGCAGAGCTCCGCCCTGAGAAATATGTGGGGTAGAATAATACCTGCCACCCACACAGCCCTCCCTGTGGGGTGCTGCCTCTGTGCAGGCACCTTCATATACTAACTCATTCATTCCTCACGATGAGACTGTGAGGGAAGTAGAGTATTTTCCCCGCTAGAGGCCCAGTGCATGGATTTGTGTACGGGTGAGGTCCCTCGGCCTGGCCTGTGCCCTCTCGCAATCCGGAACCCCTCGGGGGATGTTGGAGAGCCAGTTTCTGTCCATCCCCGCAGGCCAAGGCGAGGGACCCTACCAGTGCATGATCGGGGCCGGGGAGGGACCCTGGGAGGGTTCCAGGGCATGTTGCTCAGTCCCATCTTGCCCAGTCCCCATCAACCAGACCTCCCAGCAAGCAAACCTACCAGTCGAGGCATCTGCCCCCTGGTGGTCAGTACACATCATAGCAACTGGTCAAATGGTCGAATGAACGGTCAGACATTTAGCATATTAGGCTTTTATTACATAGGATGTTTGAAGATGAAGAAACGGGGATGTAATAACATACTCAGACCATGTGGATGGTGATTTGAACTCAGACCCTGGCCTGAGACCTCCTGTTGTCTACATCATGCCACATGGCTGCTGTCCTTGGAGAAGGCCCAGCAGAATGGGGGCCTGAATCAGCATCCACATCTGCAATGTTACATGGTGACCCCGCTATGATATGTCCCGCCATTGTGTGCATTCAGGTGGTGCAGGGCTCTGAGCCAGGCGTGGCTGTGATGGCAAGGACGTGTCCTACCTCTTCCTGTGCACAGCAGTGACCAGGCAAGCTTCTTAGAAGGAGGAGAGTTGATGGGGCCTGTGTATGCACAGGGAGCAGAAGAGAGAAGCAGAGCACAGAAGCCATGGCAGGCGGGAGGAAGAAATTGAGCCAATATGCAGAGTTCAGTTTGCACAAGGCAATGCTAGGGGAGCAGGAAAGGTCCCTCTGCCCAGGGCAGCGGTTCCAGGAGAGAGATAGGCGAGTGTCTGGGAAGGTTGCCTACATCCAGACGTCACCAGGGTGTGACTCTGAGGCAAAGAATTGGAGCTTTATTTCCTAGAGACACAGAGTTGTCTTGTGAGGCAGAAAAACGCCTGGGGAGTGAGAAGGCATGTGGGGAGTGTCCATGTGGCCACCATGTACAGGGCACCCAGAAGCCACAGGAACAGGACACGGGTGTTCAGACGTGGGTGCATGTTTCAAGCAGAGACCTTCTGGGAGACCTTCTGGACGTCCCTCCAGACAAAATCATGATGGCAGGGCCAAGGCAAGAGGCAGTTAGGGGTGACCAGGCCAGCAGGGGAGGGCAGTTGGGGGGCAATCAGGCTGGCAAGGGGGAGCTGCTAGGGGTGATCAGGCCAGAAAGGGGGGGCATTTGGGGTTGATCAGACCAGCAAGCAGAGTAGTTAGGGGTGATCAGGCAGGCAGGCAGGTGAGTGGTTAGGAGTCAGTGGTCCCGGATTGTGAGAGGGATGTCCCACAGGGATAGGGCCTAAACCAGCAGTCAGACATCCCCCGAGGGGTTCCAGATTGGAGAGGGCGCAGGCCGGGCTGAGGGACACCCTGCCCTGTGCATGAATTTCATGCACCGGGCCACTAGTGTGTTAAATAAAGGAAGAGGAAGCCAGCAGTTCTAGATACATTGCTAAGGGATCTCAGCAAGAATTGTCTGATGGTTATGGAGACTGGAGGGAGGCATCAAAGAGCACTTCAAGGCCGTAACCTGGGTAACCGAGCCGATGAGTCCATGTGCACAGCAGACCCTGCAATTCTCCACACCAGACCCCCAGACACTTCTGAGTTGAAAGGCTCTTGCGAATGAGTGAAGGGACATGGGCTGGGCTGGCCACACACCCACCCATGCCCTTGGGGCCACGCCTGTAATTCTCTGGCCCCTCATCTGGTCTGTGTCACCTACTCTGTGGGCCTGTATGTTTGGAATCAGACCTACACTCAGACCTACACAGACTTTTGTGCTGTCTGTGAAGATGGAAGTAATTGTCCTGGGCCAATGGTTGTTGTAAATGCTGTGTCCCCGTGACACCGAGCACATGGTGGCCCCACCGCTATCTGAGGGGCCCATGGAGAGAGTGGTGACTATCTGAGCAGATGAGGAGGCCTGAGTGGGGTCACAGGTCTCAGCTCCCTTTCACTGCAGTAAACCACCCACGTCTTCCATAGCCACTACTGCGTGTTATCTGCACACAGACCTGGAAGGAGCCAGTGCCCATCGCTCCTGTGTTATAGGTGGAGAGGGAGGGGGAGCAGGAGGAGGAGAAGTAAGGAAGGGGAGAGGGAGGGCTCAGCAAGGGGCAGGAACTCGGTCAGCCACAGGGCCAGGGGACAAGGGGGAGGTCACAGAGCCTGCACTGGCACCAAGGCTGCTCTCTCCCTCGGCCTGCTGGGATAGGCCTAGAATCCACTGCCACTCTTCTTGCCAAAACACCCCTCCAGTTCCACAGCAAACAGGATGCAGTGATGAGCTAAGGCTGCTGCATCAAAGGCCTGTGTGACCTTCCACCTGGGCAGCCTCTCGTCTTTCTCAGCCTCGGCTATTCCTTGACGCACCTTCTGCTTCCACCTTTATGTTTGCAGTCTTTCTTCAGTGCACTTTTCCCATTCTTTTCATTTTATTTTATTTTTTAAACTAGGGACCCGGTGCACAAAAATTTATGCACTCCAGGGGGTCCCTCAGCCCAGCCTGCGCCCTCTTGCAGTCTGGGACCCCTCCAGGGATGTCCACCTGTTGGCATGCCTGGCCAGCCTGGATGAGGGACTGATGGCTGTTTGCAGGCTGGCCAAGCCCCCCAGTGGGAACCCTCACCCCATGGGGGTGCCTGGGCAGCCTGGGTGAGGGGCTGAGGACTGTTTTCAGGCTGCCCACAGCTCCCATTGACCTAACATCCCAGTGAGGCTGGCTGGAATCAGGTTTCTGGGGTTTATTTATCTTCTATAATTGAAACTTCATTGCCTTGAGCAGAGGCCCAGCCGGCCTAGGCAGGCAGTTTCCTCCATCGCTGGTGCAACGGAAGCCTCCTGTTTGCTCTAGCTCCATGGCTGCCGGCCACCATCTTGGCTGGGTTAATTTGCATACAGCTGCTCTGATTGGCTGGTGAGTGTGGCTTGGCTGGTGAGCATGGCTTAGGTGTAACGAACTGAGGGTCAATTTGCATATTATTCTTTTATTAGATTAGATATGTTTTTATTGATTTTTAAAGAGAAAGGAAGGGAGAGGGAGAGAGAGACATCAATGAGAGAGAGAGAGAGAGACATCATCGATCTCTCCTGGGAATCAAGCCTGAAACCCAGGCACGTGCCCTGACCTGGAATCGAACCTGTGATTTCTGGGTCAACACTCAACCACTGAGCCACACTGGCCAGGCATTCTCTTCCCATTCTTGAGTAGTCAACATTGTTTCTACTCTTTCACATCTCAGCACACCCGTGGTCTGTGTGGTTGGTATTCCCATCAGTCCATGTTGCATGTACAAACCCTTAAATCTGAATGCTGTTTGGATGTACACAGTGTGTGGTGGTGGTGGGTGGGTGCAATGGGGGGGTGAAAGAGCAAGTGGGATTTAATCTCAAAGATTTTTGAGACCTCTCATGTTACTTTAAATGCTCCAATTTTAGGTACAAAATGTGCTTTCCTTCACCTTTGTACACCTAGCTAAGTAATTGATTGGTTCATTATTTAATAAACTAGAGGCCCAGTGCACAAAATTTGTGCACAGGTAGGGTCCTTAGCAGCTGCTTGCTGCCGGCTGGGGTCTTCCTTCATTCCACGCTACCCCCTGGTGGTCAGCGCACATCATAACAAGCAGCTGAACTCCAGGTTGGTCGAACTCCCAAGAGGGCACTTTGCATATTAGACTTTTATATATATAGATGTTGCACTTTCCTGGAGGAACATGGCCCCAGATGAGCAGGTCCCAGTCTGATGTGACTTTGTTTACCCCTTAGGATTGGGACAGGTAGGAGGGGATAGGTATGGGGGAAGAGTCAGAAGTACAAGCTGCAGTTTCTAATCCATCCCCAACAGCACTTCCATACAGCTTGTGCACAGTCCTGTGCATGGAGGGAAACAGCCTGCCTCCTCCTCATTTCTCTTCTAGAAGCAAGATGATTTCGTTAGGAGAAAAGTTGAAATTTCCCCTTAAATTGTACCCCATAGAGTTTTGGAGGTTTAAGCCCTAGGGTGCTCCCACAGCCACTAGGAGAGCCACACCCGGAAAAACACACCAGTGGTTCTGCATTCTGAGGTCAAGCATTTATTTTACTTTTATTTATTCTATTTTTTCATTTTTCAAATTAAATTTGTTGGGGTGACATTGGTTAATATGATCACATAGGTTCCAGGTGTGGGTTCCCGTGTTACACAGACATATGCACTGTGTGGCCACCCCCAAAGTCACATCTTCTCCTGCCACCATATATTAGGACCCCCTCCACCCCCCACCTATCCCTCTGCTGTTTGTGTTCACGAGTTTCAGTTTTATATCCAACATATGAGTGAAGTCATATGGTTCTTAGCCTTTTCTGACTTGTTTCACTTAGCATAATGTTCTCAAGGTCCATCTGTGTTGTTGCAAATGGCGCTATTTCATCCTTTCTTGTGGCTGAGTAGTATTCCATGGTGTGTATGGACCACATCTTCTTTATCCTGTCCTCTATTGCAGGACATTTTGGTTGTTTCCGTGTCTTGGCTACTGTGAATAATGCTGCAGTGAACACAGGAGTGCATATATCTTTGTGAATACATGATTTTGAGTTTTTTGTGTATATACCCAGGAGAGGGGTTGCTGGGTCGTATGGTAGCTCTGTTCTCAATTTTTAAAGGAATCGCCAGACTGCTTTCCATGGTGGTTGTGCCAGTCTACATTCCTACCAGCAATGAGTGAGGGTTCCCTTTCCCCCACAACCTCCAACACTTGCTATTGCTTGTCTTGTTGATGATGGCCTAACAGGGGTGAGGTGGTAGCTCAGTGTAGTTTTTAAAAATATGTTTTTATTGATTTTAGAGAGAGGGGAAGGGAGAGGGAGATAGAAACATTGATTAGCTGCCTCATCCTGGGGATCGAGCCCAAAATTGCGCATGTATTCTGACCAGGCATCAGACCGGTGACCTCATGGTTCATGGGTTGATGCTCAACCACTAAGCAACACCAGCCAAGCTTATTGTAGTTTTGATTTGCATTTCCCTAATTGCTAGTGAGGCTGAACATCTACTCATATGCCTATTGGCTGTTCATATGTCTTCTTTTTTAATTTTTTAAAATCTTTATTGTTAAAAGTATTACAGATGTCCTTCTTTCCTCCCCTCCCTCCATGTCCTCTTCACTCAGTTCCTACCCCACCCCAGGCCTTCACCAACCTATCATCTGTGTCCATAGTTAATGCATATATTCACATCTTTGGTTAGTCTCTTCTTGCCTCCCCCATCCCCTTTCCTCTGAGATTCATCATTCTGTTCCATGTTTCCATTCTTCTGATTCCATTTTATTCTTCAGTTTATTTTGTTCATTAGATTTCTTGTTTGTCTAGTTTGATTTTAGATTCAATTGTTGATAGATACGTATTTATTGTCATTTTATTTTTCATATTTTTACCTTTTCCTTCCCCTTCTTCTTCTTATCCTTGCTTCTTTTCTCTTTCTCCTTTCTCCCCACCCCCTCCTTCTCCTTTTCCTCCTCCTCCTCCTTCTCTTAAAGAAAACCTTTCAATATTTCATGTAATGCTGGTTTGGTGGTGATGAACTCTTTTAGCTTTTTCTTATCTGTAAAGCTCTTTATCTGACCTTCAATTCTAATGATAGGTTTGTTGGGCACAAATCTTCGTTGTAGGTTCTTGCTATTCATCACTTTGAATATTTCTTGCCACTCCCTTCTGGCCTGCAAAGTTTCTGTTGAGAAATCAGCTGGCAGTCGTATGGACATTCTCTTGTAGGTAACTAACTGCTTTTCTCTTGCTGCTTTTAATAGTCTCTCTTTGTCTTTTGCCCTTGGCATTTTAATTATGATGTGTCTTGGTGTTAGGCCTCTTGGGTTCCTCTTTTTTAACACCCTTTGCTCTTCCTGGACTTGTAAGTCTATTTCTTTCACCAGGTAGGGGAAGTTTTCTGTCATTATTTCTTCAAATAGATTTTCAATATTTTGCTCTCTCCCTTCTTCTGGAACCCCCATAATGTGAATATTCATATATTTGAAATTGTCCCAGAGGCTCCTTACACTATTTTCATATTTTTGGATTCTTTTTTCTTTTTGCTCTTTTGATTGGGTGTTTTTTGCTTCCTCATATTCCAAACCATTGATTTGATGTTCAGAATCCTCCACTCTACTGTTGAGTCCTTGTAAATTTATTTCAGTTAGTGTATGCTTCATTTCTGACTGGTTCATTTTCATGTCTTTGGCATTCTCACTAATCCTTGAAAGTCTCAGTAAGTCTCTTAGCACTCTCATTAATTCCCCCGAAGCTCTCATTAAGATCCTCAAGTAACCTTATAACCATTGTTTTGAACTCTTATCTAGTAGTTTGCTTGCTGCTGTTTCTTTCATTTGTGGCAGTTTCTTTGGCTCTATATATTGGCTGCTTCCCTGTGTTTGTTTCTATGTATTAGGTAGAGCTTATGTCTCCTGGAATTGGTAGAGTGGCCTTGTATAGTAGCTGTCCTGTAAGGCCCAGTGGCTCATTCTTCCCATCACTTGAGCTGGGCACTCTAGGTGCACCCCTGTGTGGGGTGTGTGCACAGTCTTGTTGTGGTTCAGACTTGATTGCTATTGGTGTCACTGGGAGGAATTGACCTCCAGGCCAATAGGCTGTGAAGACCAGCTGTGACTATAGTGGGAGAGCTGCTGTGCAGGAGACACCCCTATGGAGCAGGACTTGCTTCAGTGGGGCTTTTGTGCTCACTGAGTCTGCCCTTTGAGTGTGTCGTTTATGGATGTGTAGAGTTGTAATCTGGTATGATCTGAAGCTGCCCCCTGGGTGCACTGGCTCTGGGGCCTCCTGGGAGGTGCAAAGTCAGCCACTGCCTGTGCCCTGCCTGGGGTCACCTGGCTCAAGCTACAGAGAGATCTGCAGATGGCTGCTACTTGTGTTGAGTTTAGAGGTACCCAAGCTCTGAAGCTTGGCAGGCTGTTGCTGGTTCTGGGCCTAGGGCCATTGTCAATAGGTTTGGGGCACAGTGAATCCAGCTGTTGCTTATTTGAGGGATTTTAGGAAAGTCTGAAGCCTGATCCAGGAAGGACCATTCATATGGAAAAGACACTGCAAACAGCTTGGGTGGGGCTGCAAATTGGGCAGGGTGGGATCTCAGGGAATCCCCAGGGTGGGGTGAACAGTGTGGGCCACGTTGATGGAGACTCAGACATGGTACCTGCCAGTCAGCTCTTTGCAGGGGAGGTACCAGCGCTTTTATCTGGGAGACAGCGGCCCCCAAGTTCTTGCTCTGATGACAGACAATTTAGTTCTTCCCATATGTGTCCTTTCAAGCTGCTGTCCCCACACTGGAGCTCAGAGGGAGTGAGACTGGATAAGTCCATGCACTGGCCCTTTAAGAGGAACTGCCTAGGACTCCCGCAGTCTCTGTCACTCAGCTACAATCCCTGCTGGATTTTAGAGCCTGAAGTTACAGGGACTTCTCTTCCCAGCTATAGAGCCTTGGGCTGGGGGCCTGGTGTGTGGCTGGGACTCCTTGTTTCTCACAGGAGGCCTCCACAGCTGAGCTGTTCCTCCTGGTTAAAAACACAACACAGGTGGGTGTCGAACCAGCCTGTCCATACTTCTGCCCCTCCTACCAATCTCAATGTGCTCTCCTCTTTAAGTCTCTAGTTGTAGGACTTCCATTCAGCCAGATTTCAGGTGGTTCCGCATGATGGCTGTTTTGTATTTTAGTTGTAATTTTGATGTGGTTGTCGGAGGATGCAAGTACTGGTGTTTAACTACACCACCGTCTTGGTTCTGTCCAGTAGTTCACTCTTGATCTCCTTAATTGAATGCTTCATTTCCCGGATTTCTGATTGGTCCTTTTTAAAAGTTTCAATCTATTTGGTAAAGTACTTGGTTTATTCATTGATTTGTTTTCTGAGTGCATTTCATTGCCTGTCTGCATTATCTTGCATCTCCTTGGATATTCTCAGAACTGCAATCTTCAAACCTCTGACACTTACATCACATATTTCCATGTGTTCCAGCTCGCTTTCTGGGGATTTTTTCATTTCCTTTG
>PVJC01052769.1:0-11033 GCA_004026665.1 Murina feae
AGTGGGAAAGGAAGGCAGCAGGGGACGGGTGAGTGGGAAAGAGTTGGCGGCCTGCTTGGTGGCTTTCCAGGTCCCTTCCGGGGATCAGGGAGCAGGAAAAGGCTGGCCTGACCACGAGGCGGGGTTTTCCCTGCTTTCTGGTGGCTGGAGGAAGATGGGCAGTAGGCAAGCTTGGGAGGCAGGCAGCACCCAGCCCTGGTCACAGCTCAAAAAAGAGAACAACATGCAGGGGAGAGCAAGAGTCTGAGAGATCAACATAGAGGGGTTGCCTGCTCCAAGCCTCCACAGTGTGCCTGGTGGCAGGTCCCCAGCAGGTAGACACACACAGGAGGACTACTCTGAGCCTCAGATGCGGCTGGGGGCAGGTCCCCAGTGGCGACACACATACACATACACACACACACACACACAAAAGGCGCCTGGCAGACTGGGGCCATCATAGGACATCCACTGAGGGGTCCCAGACTGTGAGAGGGCACAGGCGGGCTGAGGGACTCCCTCCACCCCGAGTGCACAAATTTTTGTGCATCGGGCCCCTAGTACATAATAAAGAAAATGAAGTCATCCTATAAGTGCTAACATAGAGATAGGTGGAAAGTATTAGAGGAAAACATGAGAATTTGAGTAATTTTCCAAGTTGGGGGAAGGGTAGGATTTCTTGGAGGAAATAGCTTCCTGGAGGAGTTATACCCTTTCAATTATGACTAAAATGAACAAAAAGAAATAAAAGGATACTTACTTTTGTAAGAGCAGAGGAATAGATTTATACATACCCATGGCATGTACAACAAAAGATGAGAGGGATGGAGTAGTTGAGACTAATGAAAGTGAATAAGTAGTAGCCAGTCTGGGGATGGATTTTTATTTTGAGGGAAGTAGTTTGTTCTCTGACCTTGGAGAATAAGGTACATACAATGATTGTAGCCAGGGTTGTTATTTTTTGTGTTAGAATTAGTGATAGCAGTATTTTATTTGAGAAAATACTATGGTGGTAGCTAGGAATACAAATTAGGGATGTAAAACTAGACTCAGGAAACCAACTGAGAGATAAAGAAAATTTAAACTCAGGTAATAACTGTGGGGCAGAGTGAAGAAGACAGGTTCAAATGACCAATTATACCTAAGAGGCAAGGAGTGGCAGAAATCAAATTAAATGGAAAATTGAGTGCCAACAAAGAAAAGGAAACAGGAGAAATTCAGGAGGGGAGGAGAGCAGAAAATTGATAGAAAGGAAGGGTGATATTCTATTATAATGCCATCTTTTCTGTTGTACACCAGAATGTTTCCTTATAACCTCAATTCATGGTACTCCTCTTTGTTATTTTGAAATTAGGATTACTTTCTGCATGAAACAGAATTTGTTCATTTTGTGTTGTACCTTCATCATTCCAACACTTCATCTGAAGACTTCTTGATAATGTGTGGCAGCCTAGTTGGGGGTCATCAAGGTTGTTCATGAAACAGGTGTTCAGGGTGATGAGTGTTTTCTGTCCTGGGGCCTGTAAAGTAATCTTGGAAAAGGAGCCACTCTCTAGTCATGTGACCTAGGGCAAGCTTCAAAACTTCTTTTTGTCTCAGTTGCTGACCAGTAATAATAAGGGCCCTTATTTCAAAAAGATGTTGTGAAGTCTTAATGAGCTATTGCAAGTACTTACTATTGAGAATATAGGAAGTAATCAATGACTGTCAATTTGTTGGTGATGTTACATTTAGTGAATCTAATTTGGACCATAATCTAATGTGGACACTAAATTAGCATTTTGAAGGCATCACACAGTTTTCTAAATTTAGGAAAGAGAAAGAGAAGCTCCAAGTGTCAAAGACATATGGCTTGTGGTCAGACTGTCTGAACACCTGAGCTCCGAGAGCCATATGCTGATGAACATGCTCCTTCATTACCTTGTTCACTTTTCAATCACTTACCTCTGTCTACTCATTGATTTGCTCATTCAACAGACAGTTGTTGCAGGTCTACCATTTGCCAGGCAGTCAGCTACACATTAAGAACCCTGAGAAGACATAGGCTTATTGGAAACACTGTAAAGGAGTAAGGGAATATAATATAGCATGGCAAGTGATATATGGAGCTCCTTTTCTCCTACCCCCCCCCAAAAAAAAAAAATCCATAGGGAGAACAAAGGAGTGATTTGTTTTAGCTGAGAACAAAAGTGATTTGAGTTGAGACTTAAAAAGAGAAGAAGTTTGTCAGGCAAAAAAGGGTAAAATCTTTAAGACAAGGAGACCTGTCTTTGCAAAGTCAGAGGCACCGAAGAGCAAAGCGATTAAGAGGAGTAGCCAGCATGTAAATTAGTTGCGAGAGGTGCTCAATGAAAATGGAGGAACATTTAAGAAATAAAACTAGAAATCAAGAACTTTGAATTTAATGCTAAGGATATCAGGCTCTTTACTGTAGGCATTGGGGGAACCCTGGAGGTATTGAGCGACACAGGGAAACATGCAGTTTTAGAAGAATTTCCCTGGTAACATTGTGCATAATAAGGAAGGACAGGCTAGACACGGGTCTTAGGTATTACTCTTCAGCTCCCCGACAACTCTGGAAAGTGATCATTTACAGGGAAGGTTTGTTGAGCCTGTAAAAACTGAAGGAATTTACTAACAACTCCCCCCTACCTTTCCTCCAAATATTTAAAATTCAGTAAGTCTGGATTAGAGCACTTCTCGAGATGTTAATGACTAACTAATTGTCAACACTGGCAATTACAGTGACTGATACCTTGTCATTTCTTACAATGAGCAATGCTAATTAAAATTGATTGTGCTAGAGCTTTAGCAGTAACTGTAACCCCCCCTTTTTTGTTTAAAACATGAGTTTATTGTACTGATTTGGTGAACCACACAAAGTAGGCTTATTACCTCAGTATTTATTTCCCAGTTCTGCTTGTGAACCTTATTAGCAACAATTATGAAATGTCAGGGAAACAGTAGGAAGAACTATATTTGTGGCATAAGAAAGATCCCATATTTTGATTGATTGATTGATTGATTGATTGATTTACCCATTCATTCATTCATCAGACAGACCCTTTATTGGACATCTATTATATGTCAGGACGTGTGTTAGGCTCATGGGAAGAAAATAAATAAGCTATGACTTGAGGAATTTGCAGCCTACTGAGAAACACAGGCTCATTACAAGATAATTGCCTATAGTATGCAAATACCATATTGGCAGACTTTCTGCCTGTGAGAGTACAGATTTCTCAGAGAAGGTAACATTAGGATGGGGACTTCAAAACATGAGCAGGGATGTCTTCCTTTGACTTGTATTATTGCTATGTGTCTAGACTCAATAAATTTGCAAGACTTTATAAAGTATCCCAAAAGAAGAGCACATGTAGTATCATAATGATAAATTAGCCAGAGAATTCATGAATGATGACCTGGAAAGGAAAAGTGACATGAAATATATAAACACCTAAAGAAGTTAAAGGAGTTAATCACCTGTTCCAAGGAGAATGAGGTGACCATGCTGAAGTGCAGGGTGCCTGGGGACAGTGTTCAGTTCAGGTAGATGAACACTGATTGGCTATTATAGGGGTACTCTCCCTTAGGGCTGAGGTATTCATATTCCCCTAGGTACTGGGAGCGTTGGCCAATGATGCTCAAACCTAAGTCCCTGTAGAGATACTGCTCTTGGTACAAGGGACTTGATTTTGCCCCAAAGTTAAGCCTCTGCCTTAACAAGTAGCTTTTATTCAAGGACTGGTTGTTGGGAGGGGGGGCACAATAACCCAACCCCTTGCCTAGATTTGAGTCAACTATGAAAAGTCATCCTGACCCCTGCAATTTTCTGTAGGATCAGCTGAGGTCATCACAGATCAGTGCCTCCCTCTGCCCAGTCCTACTTTCCACCTGTTAGAGAGATCTCTTCAGAGAGCCTTCTTCGGTAAGACTTCTTCCTGTAGCTCTCTGGGTCTCAGGTCTCTGTCCTCAGGTACCAGGTGTAAAATTGGCATCCACTATGTGCTCTATTTTGGAGACTCCCCAGTGAAAGAGGGAAGGTCTCTGGCCTCAAATGATTTACAGTTTTTTGGGAAGGAAGGCTTCTACAGGCATTGCAGAGACTTGGAAAAATTGTCAAACCTATGAAATACATAAACAGAAGAAAAGGGAGGGAGAGAAAAGAAAAAAGGACTTCTGAATATCCCATCTAAAATGGTGCTCACCAGACATAGTTGGCAAGTGTAAGGGTTCTCTTTGCAATCATTATGTCTTAATGAATGTGGGTTATTAAAAACCATAGTGGTGGGGAGGATCTCCCTCCTAAGACAACTTGTCATCCAGGCTTCATTTGCCTATTTAGAAGGACATGGATTTGTGACCTCCCAAAGCATCACATTCCAACAGATTTTTTGACAGAACAGTCCTTTCTTATGTTTTGCTGAAACCTTTTCTCTGCCTCTGTTCTCTGCAGTCATGCAATTGACTCCATTTTTTAAATGAAAGGTCCTTTTCTTTATTTTAAAGCAAAAAATGATTTAAAATTTTAGGAAATAATGGAAATTTGAGAATTTACTGGATATTTGTTTGTATTAAGGGATTTTTAAGGTATAATAATAGTTTATACTTAAGTTTAAATTTTCTTATATTTTAGACATATATATTGAGATACTTAGGAATGAAATAATATGATATATAGGTTTTGCTTCAAAAATAATATGGAGGATAAATAGATGGGGATTAGGCGAAACAAGATTGGCCATGAGTCACTGCAGGGGTTCATTGCATTTTCTAATGCTTATTATAAATGCTTGAAATATTTCAAAATAATAACATTTTACTATATTTTATTAAAATAACATGTGCACATCATTGAAAAAATATTAGGGACAGAAAGGCTTAAGATGAAAAGCAGCATTCCCCTGTCTACCTCCTTTCCCAGTCTCATCCTCTAGGGGCAACTGGTTTTAACCTTTTTGTGGAGGGGGTAGATATCTTTCTGCAGGTTCCCTCCATGTGTCAAAATTAACTGCTTATCACATTTTTAATCATTTTTCTCTATATTGTTTTTGAATGAACCCCTGCAGTGACCAGTGAGAAATGTATCCATTTTATAAGCCCACTCCTCCCAATACATATTCTCAGTTCCTTCTCAGGTTTCCTTTCCTCCTCACTTCTTGTCCTAACCCGCACAGCCAGTCTCTCTTGACTTCCAGTTTTGTAAGACAGTGCCATTAACGAGCTTTGAGTTTATCCTTCCACCCAAATTTCTCTTCTACATTCCCAATTGATAGCATCTGTTTTCTGCCCCCAAACCATGACTAAGTCTTCAATTTATTATTGGTAGTTTTATTCTAGAACTTAAAAATAGATCATGGAACTTGAATAATTATCACTTTATAACAGAGTGCATAGCAGAGCCAAATGTCATGCCCAGATAAGGCCTCCTCCTCTTCAGATCCTATGTCTCAATTCTTATATCACCCAGAGAAGAGAGAGCTCAGAATCAAGTTTAAATGGAATCGCCTTTTTCACACTCAACCAGTTGCCTTTCTTAAATGCCAGAATTTTCTAAGTTCTAGACGATGCTATTCAATCCTTCGAATCCCATCACCATCTCCACTTCTACCACCACTTGATTTTACCTGGTGACTTTTTCCCTTGAGCCTGAGTTGATCTGGACCCTTCTAGCAGCTAATTTCCTCTGACTTTCTTGGATAGAATATTCTGTAGATGGTCCCACGGGTATAATTTTCAGAATGATTATGTAGCTGTTAATTAAAGGCATCTATTCACTGCCAAATGGGCTGCAGACTTTAGAACAGGGCTTTTGCAAGGGGGAGTGTAGGTTAACATAGAATTAAAGTTGCTCCTTAACTAACCTTAAAAGAGGGAGATAATCTTCAGCCCAATGTAATCACAAGAGTCCTCAAAAGTGGAAGAGGGAAGAGAGATGACGTCAGAAGCAGGTCACTGGATGATAGAGTAATGCTTTGGCTTCAAAGATGGAGGAAGGAGGGCCCAAGCCCAGAAGTGTGGTGGCCTCTAGAGGATGCAAAAGGCGAGAAAACAGATGCTTCCCTGGAGCCTTCAGAAAGGAAGTCCTCCTCCAGGCACTTGATGTTAGCCCCGTGCCACCCGTGTCAGACTTCTCACCTGCAGAACTGAGATGGTAAATTTAGAACTGAGATGATAATGTTGCATTGTTTTAAGTCCCTAAATTTGTGGTCATTTGTTACAACAGCTGTCGGAAACGAATGCACCATCCCTCTTGAAAAGCAGGCTCTGAGCAAAGCATATACCCCAGCTGGGAACTAGCCATTGCTGAGCACCCTGGAGTTCTTCTCTTTTGTGTCCTGGATCATAATCTAATTTTATAGCCAACATTTGCTTTTGTAGCTGCCACCAGGTATCACTTGAATTTGCAGAAAATGAAAGCCCAGAAAGCTGTTAATTTACATGGAGCATTATTACAGCATACTGGCTAAGAACATAGACTTTGAAGTCAAGGAGAACTGGGTTCTAATCCCCATTCCACTACTTACTAATTGTGTAACCTTGAATGAGTCAATTTGCTTCTTGAAACTTGTTTCTCCATTAGTAAATTAAAGCTAGTAACAGTACCAACATCTTTGCATTATTGTGTTGCCTCAACGAGATATATTTAAAGCACCTAGCCCATGGTTAGTGCACAATAAATAGAACCTTACACTTGAAAAGTGAAGGAGTGAGCTGATGTTGGGTTTATCCTGGAGATTGTTTCCTGTTCCCATTCCAAAAGGCTTAGACTGAAAAGTATCTGACTATCCAACTTTGTTCTGTACATAAGGTAATATGTATGTTATACTCACATACTAAACAGGTGTGTGTTTGTGTGTGTATGTGTGTGTGTCTGCACTGAACCCCAAACAATTCACAAGTGCTGTTAGCATAACAAGAGACGAGATTTAAATAATCAAAATACATGCATTAACTCTAACTTTGTAGCTAGTGTATGCTAACTACTACTTTCTCCCTCATCCCACCTGCATGGCCCTGTCCTGAAGTCTGTCCACAGTGCTCTTGGAATGGCTGAAATGATACAGAACCTGCCCTGAGCTTCCACCCAAAACCCCTTCCAAAGCCCTGTTCTAACGTCTACAGCCCACTCAGTGTCAATAGGTGCCTTTAGCAATCAGTTACCTACTCATTCTGAAAGCAATACCCATCGACCACCTATAGAATCTGTTCTAATTTCAAGACTTGGAGAGAAATCTTACCTTTATCTCATCCTCACCAACTTACCTCTCCAACTCATCCTCCCTTAAAAGAATGCCTAAGGTTATGAGAACTGGATATGGCATCTCATTCAGATCAGACCTATATTCTACCCCTAATTTGGCTGTTTGCCTTCGAGCAAGTTGCTTAACTTCTCTGTGTATGTTCTTCCTCTACAGTATAAAATAGGAATGACACTTGCTTCACAGGATGGCTACTAGAAATGACACAGAAAACACCAACCAAGATGCCTTGCATTGTAAGGCTGAATAATACTAGTAGTGATAATAACATCGTTACTCTTTTATTGTTTCTGTTTTCCTCCAAAGGTACCCTCTTGCCCCCCTCCAGGCCTCTTTTCCCAGCCTGCCCTCTTGGGCCCCAGCTCTAGGGGCATCCCTTTGCTATGCTGAGTTATAATCTTTCTGATAACTGTCTAGGGGGACCCAGAGTTTCTGTTAGATTGGTTTCTGATTTGAGCAAAGAGTGTACCTTAATATGGCATCATTTAATAAAAGTCTAACCTGCCCCCTACCTGGCAGAGATGAAGGGAGCTTATTAAGATAATGTCTTTATAGTACTTAGAGTCCCTTGAAAGACATTCACTAAATAAACAGTGGTATTTGATTTTTGTGTTTTTTGTTTTAATTCTTAGTGCATGCTCTCTGAATCGTATTAATGGGTCCTCCGCAGTGCTTCTCACAATATGGGCACTTGCTAAATGCTGCTAAGTGCACAGTGGTAGTGAGTGTTGTTTGTCTGTGCCTATGCTTTACTCTTGCTGCCTTCCTCTCTTTTTCTGTCCACTAAACCTGGAATCCCTCTCCTCTTTCCAGGATCCCAGCCCACTGGTTTCAGCCTTGACTGCACATTAGAATCACTTGGGGAGCTTTTAAAGGCTCTTGCTACCCAGACCATACCCCAGACCGATTAGCTAAAAGTCTCTAGAAGTGAGAACGAAGCATTAGTGTTTTTAAAGTGTCCTGAATGACTCTGATGTGTAGCCAAGTCCAACTCCAACACATCCAACCAAACCCCAATCATGAGAACAGAAAAAGTAAAAATGTTTTATTTCCACTCAACTGTGAGTTCCTGGAGGTCCAGTATGACCTCTTATTGTTCTTTTCTCCCAGTAAATAACAGTATATGGCAAAGAGTTAACACTTGGTGCTTTTTTGTTTCTTCTTTTTTTTTTTGCTGAAAGTATACCATACCCAGTTTCCGGTAGCATTTCCCCATGTTTCTGGTCTGTAGCACTTGATGAGAATACCTCTTATTAATTCTAATTATCTGTCAGTTTTGTTGTTCAGATTCTCTCAGGTAAGCAATTGTACCACTTGAGAGTAATTTTTATTGCACTGTTTAGTGAGGAAGACAGACCACTGCTGTATGGTATGAAGACTGCTGTCACCCAGGGGTGTACCAAGTACCATCGTGACAGTCCAGAAAACATCTTATATAATAAAAGGATAATATGCAAATTGACCCTAACAGCAGAATGACTGGGAGTGATTGGTCACTATGACACACACTGACCACCAGTGGGCAGATGCTCAATGCAGGAGCTGCCCTCTGGTGGTCAGTGCACTCCCTCAGGAAGAATTCTGCTCAGCCACAAGCTAGGCTGACAGCTGCCAGTACAGCGGTGGTGGTGATGGTGGGAGCCTCTCCTGCCTCTTCAGCAGCATTAAGGATGTCCGACTGCACTTAGATCTGCTCCCCGCTGGCAAGTGGACATCCCTTGAGGGCTCCCAGGCTGCCAGAGGGATGTCTGACTGCCAGCTTAGGCCCGATCGCCCGGGAAGTGGGCCTAAGCCTACAGGTGGACATCCCCCGAGGGGTCCCAGACTGTGAGAGGGCACAGGCCAGGCTGAGGGGATTCCCCCACACACACACCGAGTGCACAAATGTTTGTGCACCAGGCCTCTAGTATTGAAAATAATATGAGTTCAACAATATTTGTATTCTCTCGTCTCTCTCTCTGTCTCAACATGTATCTCTCAGTTCCTTTGAGAGAATCAGAAAAGCACCAGGGAAGTAAAATCACCATTTGATCTTATAGGTTGAGTAGGAATGTCTTAAGGCAACAAAGGTTTTCAAAGGAAAACAGGGGAAAGAGTAATATCAAGTCTGTTAAAAGAAATGGCATGTTTTGAGATCAGTTTTCCACCGCACTTGGAGTTGAGAAGAGAAAGGTTCATAGTAGCAAATAACAACAAATGTAGTTTGGGGGAAAATCATTAATAGTCTAGGCCACCAAGCTGAGGACTTGGGATTTTCCCCTTGGGATCAAGGATGACTGTGCCACTAGTTCTATTTCTCTGATGCCTCTGCTTTCCCAGATAAGTGGATGAATCTTTGAAGGCAAGCGTCTCACCAAACATTCCTTTGCAGTCTATCCCTGAGCGTAGGACATTGCCTTAAAATTTTAACAAGAATTAATTGTCTATGACCTTGGCATATAAGAGCTGTCATTTTTTTTTCAGTTGTTCAATTTGAGTCAAAGCCAGTTGTAGCCTCCTTCCTCCACACTGGCATAAAATCGGCTATTACTCTTTTGAGGCTTCATCACCCCCATCTGCTCTGCTCCTAGACTGTCCCTGGGTCTTCCATGTTGCAAACATGAAGTCTTCTCTCCTCAAATGGGAAGCACCCTGCTGTCTGCTCACTGCAGCAGGTTTACCGTGTTGCCTTTAGGATGGTTGTCAGCACTAGGACAGCTCTGCTTCTCCTTCTTCACCTGTCTGCAGTATTTATGCTATAGAGATATCTCCCTGGCCTATGCTGCTGCTGACTTCTTTTCAATTACAATAGCTCTACACCCCTCAAATGCTCTGCTCTACCCAGGAAGCCTGAGTTCCAGTCCTTAGACTTTGGCCTTTAGCCCTTGGTCTGTACATTTTTTAAAGCTATGTTCTCCACCTCTAGGTGCTACTGGGTTACTGTCATGGCCGTCGGACCCTTCCAGCTTCTAATTTCTCCCTCTTTCTTTTTGAGACTTGGGATAGTTTTATAAATAATCTTCAAAACCCAGAGCTTTTCTTTCTCTTCTGCACTTGGGCAATCTGAATTGCCTTGAAGGGCCTGACCTCTGAAACACAAATGCCTATTTAAAATAAAAGGCTGATTATTACATAATGAACTATATTCAGTTTACTAAATAGTTAACTTAAATGTAAATATATGTATATATTTATGCTGAATAGATGTATAATTTATGCTAATGATAATTATAACTAATACAAGACATAATAACTCCGCTGGAGCTCTGGTGTTCATTACCAATGCTTCATTTTGCTTCTGTTCAACAGTCATATACTGACAATCTGACATGCCCAGGAACTGTGCTGGGCACCAAGGACGTTGAGATGGCTATGATATTATCCTTGTCCTCAAAGAGATTAGGGTTTAGTAGGGGAGTAAGGCAAGTATATGGTAATAACTAATGTATTAGGGGCACTCTTAATATGCTTTTTTAAATCAATTTCAGAGAGAATAAGAGTAGAAGATAGGGATAGAAACATCAATGATGAGAGAGAATCATTGGTTGGCTTACACTTGCATACCCCCCACTGAGGATGGCATCTGCCACCCAGGTTTGTGCCCCAACTGGGAATTGAACCATGACCTCCTCTTTCATGGATCAACACTCAACCACTGAGCCACACTGGCTGGGCAAAGGATACTCTTATTAAGGAATGACTAAGCTGACATTTTTTTAAATCATGACTCTACAGAGCTTCCTTATTTATTATGCTGTTTTTATGTCAGCATTCTGTTCATCTTCTCTACATCTTGTTTCCTTTGTCACTTCC
>PVJC01052770.1:0-11043 GCA_004026665.1 Murina feae
AAAAAAAAAAAATAGATAGTCAAGGGCTCAGAGTCCTGACCAGGTCACAGCTCACAGCTTCAGTCACTGGTTACTCATTCTCCCAGGTGGTCAGACTCATTTGCCAGGGGCTGGCACTGCCCCTGCCCAGCTGCTCTGTCTTCCCCGTCATGCAGCCGTGGCTTTCTTCATGAATCCAAAACCAGGCCCCGGGAAGTGGAGCCTTAGCTGCCGCTGCCGATGATGCATAAACATTGCCGCCAGCTTGGCACTGCCCACGGCTGTGCTCCGCCGCTAACAGGTCAGGCTCCTTGACAGTGTGATGCGACATACAACACGGGGCTTTTATCCTCCCGGCTCCCAAGGAGCTGCCCGCCACTCTCTGGGTGTCGTCCGAAGCGCTCTGGATGCCAGGCGCCATGGAGACGAAGCAAGCGTGACTCGGCCGGACCAGAAGGTCAGACCCAGATCCTCAGGAGTGACCTGGGCACGTGTGACAGCCCCCAGGTCTCCACCGCAGATGTCCTCAGCTCTGCCGTGGTTGGAAAGGGTGCTCGCACTCCCGCTCCACAGCAGCTTCTAGGAGCCTGGGTCCCTGACGTCTGCATGTTGTTACTTGTGTGGAGCAGCTGTGAGAGGGTCGCATAGTGAAGACTCAGGAAAGCAGGGGTTCTCACTTCCATCGGCCTGGGCACTGTCTCCTTCCAGGATGCCAGGGGGCTGGGAACGGGGGACCCTCCCCTTGTGGGAAGCCAGCTTCCAGGGGCCCCAGCAGACATCCAGCTGAACATCGTGACTTCCCAGTGGTGGGCTTCAAAGGCCTCCTGCCCCTCGTCCAGGGTCCAGGGCAGAATGGCACGCAAAGACGACACAAGGACCAGAGCACCTGTCCTCCGGGGACGGGCCTGGGAATGACAGCGTCCGTCCGAATGTGCTCTTGGCCAAGAGTTTGGGGGGGAGGGGGGGAGGCGGGTGGAGTCCTGGGAAAGGTGGCACTGGAGAAATGACTTTATTTCAAAAACACCACTTGGCCACCAGCCCCATCCTTGATGACTCTGACTTGTTCCATAGTTGGAATTGGGATGTTTTGAGCAAAAATGAACATGCAATTCTTAGCACCCCAAGAAGGACGTTCTTGGCCTGAGTCCTCCCCAGACCCTCGGACTGACTCAGCCCCTCTGCCCCTGGGGATGTCTGCCCACCTCCTGTCCTCGTCTCTCTTATTACTGCATCTGCCATCTCAGTTTCCTTTCCACCAGTCTCAGTGGTCTGACCTCAAGGCGCTGACCTGAGGGAGCACTTCTCGCACAGCGGAGTGCCTGTGTGGGGCCCTCCGAGAAAGCCGTCCCTGGCACCCCCCATCCTCACCATCAGGGGCTACCCACCTGTCAGCTGCGTTGACTCAGCCTTTCCTTCCATCCAGGCTCCTGCCCCGTCCTGCGCAGGGACATCAGGGAGCTGGGAACCAGCGTGAATCTCAACCCATCTGAGCTGAAGGAGAAAGTCACCTCCAAGGAGGAAAGGAGGAAATGTGGAGAAGGAGGGAGCCCACAGAGCGAGGAAGCTGTGCTGAGCTCCCAGGCCCAGGAGCCGCGTCAGGAACAGGCTCTAAGACTTCAGGAAGGACCCACAGAAACGGACGGACGTGACTTCATTCCGACTCCTCTGCTGGAGCTCTGAGTGACCAACAGAGTGACAGGAACAACTCGGAAGGGCCAAGCCTGTAAGAACTGTTGTGGGACGTGCATATTCTTTACTGCTTCCTTCTGGAACGCCACTACAGCAACCACGATGACGAAGAAATCAGGGGAGGAAGTGGCCGTCGAGAGGATGGGAGCAGGTGGTGAGGGAAAGCTGGCTCCTCAGAAGGACCTGGAGCCCAACATGGGATAGAGGCTAGTGGCCTGGGAACCACGATAAAGGATGTCCTGGGTGACAGCTTTGCAGCAGCCATACTCGCAAGTGAGAGCTGAGGGCTGCACATGGCTGTCCCCCAAACGTGAAGCCAGTGGACGCCTGGTTTCTATTCCTTCGGTGAGGTGGGTGAGAGGTCGGAGCTCTGCCATCCTAGCATGTGCTGCTCACCTCGAGGCCCAGTACGGCTGCTTCAACACCTGCCATCAAGCCCACACTCCCCGTTCGGGTCTCACCAGGAGGCTGCACGCTTCATGCCCACTTGCATGCATGGGTCCTGGTGCAAAGGAGCCTGGGAATTTTAACCCCATATCCAGCACTTCCATTGTTACAAAAGCTGTAGGAAGGAGGAGGAGAGGGTGGTGAGGGCATGGTAATGATATTGTGTGATGTTAAGAAAGGAGCCTCTGCCCTGACTGGTCTGGCTCAGTGGATAGAGCGTCGGCCTGCGGACTGAAAGTTCCCAGGTTTGTACCTTGGTTGCGGTCACATCCCCAGTAGGGAGTGTGCACGAGGCAGCTGATCGATGTTTTTCTTTCATCGATGTTTCTAACTCTCTATCCCTCTCCCTTCCTCTCTGTAAAAAATCAATAAAATGTATTTTTTTAAAAATAAAAAAAAAAAAGAAAATAACTATAGGAGAGTTTGAGAATAAAACATTTAAATTTAAATATATTAGCATAAAAATAAGATATCAAAATAATGAAAAACTTTATATGTGAAAGTTAAAACTGAAATTTAGAACAAGATAAGTAGGTTAAGGGGATTAATTGCACCAAATCCTATCTAATAAAAGAGTAATATGCAAATTAGGCATCACTCCATGACAAAGATGGCTTCCCCCATGGACACAAGATAGCCACCCCATAGCCACAAGATAGAGGCACTCAGTCCAGCTCAGCCCCGCCACTGAAGTAGTCAGGCCTGCTAGCCAGGCCGGTGGTGGGGGAGGCGGGAGGCCCGAAGGGCAGAACAGGTGATTGGAGGGGGCTGTAGGTCCCCTGCCCAGGCCAGAGGCCTTTGCCAGAGGGCTCAGGCATGGGCAAGGGTGGAGCCAGTGGTCAAAGGAGTATGAGGTTGGCCTACCCGGGCATAAGGCCTCGCCAGAGACCTCAAACCTGAGCAGGTGCAAGGCCAGAGATTGCAGGGGTCTGGGAACCAGTAGACCTGGCAAAGCAAGGGTCTGGGGGTCCCCTGCCCAGGCCTAAACCCTCATCCAGAGGTTACAGGCCTGGGCAGGGCTGGAGCTGGTGATGGGAGTGAACTATAGAGGAAAAACCTTTTCTTACTGCTGATTGGCTAAGCTCCCTGTATGCCACTGGGAATATTCTTAGTAACTTGGGTAATAAGAATCCCTAAAGGTGATCTAGGGTTTTTCCACCACACTCCTGGAGAAAAAAATGAAGGTCCACTGCTGGAGGGCTAAGAAATGTCATATCCTGCCCTAGCCAGTTTGGCTCAGTGCATAATGCCTCAGCCTGCTGACTGCAGGGTCTCGGTTCAATTCAGACCAAGGGCATGTGCCTAGGTTGCAGGCTCCTCCCTGGCCAGGGCCCAGGTCAGGGATCATGCAGGAGGCAACCAATTAAAGTGTTCCTCTCACTTTGATGTTTCTCTCTGTTTTTCCCTTCTCTTCCACATTCTCTAAAAATCAATGGAAACATATCCTCAGGTGAGGAAAGAAAGAAAGAAAGAAGAAAGAAAGAAAGAAAGAAAGAAAGAAAGAAAGAAAGAAAGAAAGAAAGAAAGAAAGAAAGAAAGAGAGAAAGAGAGAGAGAGAGAGAGAGAGAGAGAGAGAGAGAGAGAGAGAGAAAGAAAGAAAGAAAGAAAGAAAGAAAGAAAGAAAGAAAGAAAGAAAGAAAGAAAGAAAGAAAGAAAGAAAGAAAGAAAGGGCATATTCTATGAAAGACACATCTTGAAAATGCCTAAAGAAAGTTGTCATTTTTTCATGGTGAAGGGATTGGAGTCCATGTTGATGAAAATGCCTTGGTGGTTGCAGTGACTGTCAGTGGCTGCAGCAGTGGGGTGATGGGGCTGGTGGCTTGCTCTAATTAACCTGGTTGCCTCCCACAAAGGGAGGCCAGACTGCAGCTTAGGCCCGTTCCCCAAGGGGATCAGGGAGCGGCCTAAGCCATCAGTAGGACACCCCTGAGGGCTCCCAATATGTGAGAGGGGGCAGGCGGGGGTGAGGAACCTTCCCCAGTGCATGAATTTCATGCACCAGACCCCTAGTGGTATAATAAGAAGAATTAGAAAAATAATTCTTCAGTATCCCAGTAAATAAATATCCCATGAACATTCTTCAATACCCCATGAAATTTTGAAAGGGGAGCTCAATTAATAAAATTCATAGGACCCTAGCTGGTTTGGCTCAGTGGATAGAGTGTCAGCCTGTGGAAGGAAGGGTCCAGGTCCAATTCCAATCAAGGGCACATGCCCAGGTTATGGGACCAACCCCCAGTGGAGAACATGTAGGAGGCAGCTGAACAATGGTTCTTTCTCATCATTGATGTTTCTATCTCTCTTTCGCTCTCCCTTCTTTTCTGAAATCAATAAAGATATATTTAAAGTACAATAAAATACATAGGAAAAATAACCTTAGTTGTAATTAAATAATGACTGAAAATAAGGGTTCATTTTGCTTCTCCAACTTTTCAAAAATATATTGGTACACATAAATTGCTGATATCCAAGTAAACATGTATCATTCTTCACAATTTCAAGTATTATTATTATTATTATTATTATTATTATTATTATTTTGTTAATTCTCACCCAAGGATATTTTTTCCATTAATTTTTAGAGAAGAAGGGAGGGTTAGAGACAGAGAGAAATATTGATGTGATGGAGACACAGTGATTGGTTGCTTCCTACAGGTGCAACCAAGGTACATGCCCTTGACTGGAATCAAACACGTGACCCTTAAGTCGGCAGGCTGGCACTGTAACCACTGAAAACTGGCTAGAGCTACTTGAAAGTATTTAAATGTAAAAGATTTGAGAGTAAAATTACATAAAATAATTCTCCAAGGGAGGAGAAAGTTGTTAAGTGCAAAGATCTTTACATAATAGTAAACTAATAAAGCAGAAATAACCTAAATACCTACCAATAGGGAAATGTTAATTAAACCGTACTGCATGCACCAGAACTGATACTTCTATTATGATGAGGATGATGATGGTAATGAAGTTTATGCAGTAAAATAAAAACATTTGTATGAAATATGAAATTATAATGATTCTTACTGTTCATTAAGAATGACTACAACTTTATCAAGAAATATGTGCACGTGTGAAATTTATTATATGTCTTATTGTGGTGCTTTTCCCATTTGTATTATGAAATACAGTAACATTGCAGTTACATTTTTAAAGGTAACGTAAAAGGCTTGCGAAAGTACCCTATCACTAGGTTGTACCAATTAATCGGTCCCTTAAAGGCCCATTTTCCAGCATATTTACCGGCTCTGGTTATTACATCACATTTTAACTTTTTGGTTTGGTTTAAAAATTCTTTCATTGTTATTTTTATTCTATCTTCTTAATATTTAGTGAGGTTGAACATCTGTTCATCCTAATTGGCCATTCACTTCTCTTCTATGAGTACTCTGTTTATCTTTTTCCACTTTATTGATATTTTCCTTATGGTTAAGTAGGTTACTTTCTACACTAAAGGTAAAAAAAAGTTTAAAAATACTGGTATTATATTTTTTAAAGGCTATTTTAGGTGTGAAGACTTAGATTTTTTGGCACATGTTGATACCTTATCATTGGTTCATGAATAGAAATGTATCTCTATTGTTCTATAGTTTATAAAGCATTTTCATATACATCATTTGATTTTATTTTTACAGATTAGATTCCATGAATTAAATTTCAGGTTGTTTTGGGAAATGTCAAATTTAACTTATTGTAAGTGTGAAATTCCTATATTATAGTGAGAAGTTCTTTAGACTCATAGTCAATGGTTCTAAGTTTCATTCTGAAGATTGCCCTTGTGAGCTATATGATCATCTACAAAACGGTTTTCTCATGCACTAAATTGAAAATAATCTTTGAATGCTGTGCGAGGAGTAAATCAGATAGCACTATTTAACTGTCAAATACCCTACAAGTGCTAGGGAACATACTTCCTACTTTATTTATGACATGGTTCTGCAGTACTCTACAGAAAGCAGCACTAGAGGGACACTCTTTTATTTACTTATTTATTTTTATTGATTTTTAGAGAGAGAAACAGAAACATCGATTTATTGTTCCACTTACTTACACGTTCATTGGTTGGCTCTTGCATGTGCCCTGACCAGGGATCAAACCCCCAACTTTGGTGCACCAGGACGATGCTCTAACCAACAGAGTTACCTGGTGAGGGTGGGAAGCTCTTGTATAAATTATTTTGTATTTGTTGTTTGGTGGTTGTGATACCTATTTGTGAATCATTTGAAAGATGTTGGAATGAAATCTATAATAATAAAAGCATAATATGCTAATTAGACTGGATGTCCTTCCAGATGACCTTCTGGACGAAGCTGGGGCTGTGAGGGAAGCCCAGGCCCAGGGTTCCAGAGGGAACCTGGTTCTGGCAGCTGAGGGAAGACCTACTTTTGCACGAATTTCGTGCATCGGGCCTCTAGTATTCTATAAAGCAAGATTATCTTGAAAATGACACAGTTTCAGAAAACTAGATAAAATTACCAGCTATTATTGAAACCTAAAGTTGATTTGTTTTGATTTCATGCTCTGAGATTATCACAGAAGAAAACCTTGTATCTACCCATGGAAAAGACTTTTAAAAAGCTTGTCAAAAACTGTCAGTACTAAGAATTATTTTCCTATCAGTTCTAAGAATGACTGAATCTGTTTAACTTAGTGCCAAAGACATTATAGATATTCAATAAATATGCATCTTCTGATTGATACCAGAAAAATACCCCACTAACTAGTCATTTTCCATAAAGCCTTTTAATGTTTCAAGACACATTTATAATTTGATTTTGGATAATTTGATTTTGTAATAATGCTTGTTACTTCTCAGACTGGCACAGTTACCTTACTGATTTGTACATTACTCTCGTGTGGCTGTGCTTGGTTTCATAATTAAACCCTGAGTATAATGGCTCTCTCTGAAATTGCATTCAATTGCAAGAGTCTATGTGCAACAGTTCAGGCAGGTTTTTTTCTTGTAACTTACCAGTTTACCTGCCAATGTAGTTTCTAGTGTAGGGTTGAATTTAATCTGAATTGAATTATCACAAAAGAACTAAAATCTCCACAGCATAGAACTCCCTGAATTTGTGGAGAAAATATGATCACATACAGATAGAAGAAAATGGAGGAAGTTGATCTATGTGTGGTTATGTGAACCCAACGTAAGCGGGCATTTTCCCGGCAAATCGCGTCATAACGGGAAGAAAGAAATCCAATAATGGTCCGATTTTGCAAAGTCTATCTAAGTTGTCTTGCACATTTTCATTGTTGTTGAAATGCCAGGCCCTCCATATTTGACAGCTGTCTCTACTCATCGTTTTTCGAAAAAACTCGTCTCCCGCGCTTTGGTATAAAAAGCGATATGACGAGTTTACTCGTTTCCCAAAAACAATGTGTGAATTAAAGTGTCACACTATCTGGGATTTCTGACAAAACACAGAATTTTCAACTAATCTACTTTAGATCTACACTTGCATGTTTAGAAAAATAGTGAGATAACATGGGGAGATGAGATGAGAAACAGTTTTTATGAAAACACATCTAATCTCTTAAGTAGTCATCTACTCAGCAGACTCATTTATGATGTGCTCTAACTGTGGTGGCTGTTGTGTTGGAGATAAAGTTAAAAAGAAAAAAAAGCACAATTTGATCTTAAGTAGTTCACAGTTACATTTAAAAATGATGATGATAAAGTATTATGCTATAATTAATGTGGCAGAAATCACAATAATAATAAAAAAAAACACAGATGTTTATCTTTTTCTCCATTTTCTAAAGGTATCGCTTGTAAGCAAGGATTGATTATATAGTTACTACTAGAGGCCCATGCATGGATTCGTGCACCGGTGGGGTCCCTTGGCCTGGCCTCCAGGGACTGAGCTGAAACTGGCTCTCTGATATCCCCTGAGGGATCCCGAGTTGCAAGAGTGGGGTTCTCAGGTGATACACCCTGGAATTGGGCTCCCTCCTCTCTCGTTCCAGGTGCATCACCTGAGAACCACAGCTGCCAAGTCACCACAGCTCAGCAGCTCCTGTGTTGAGCATCTGCCCCCCTATGATGGTCAGTGCATGTCACAGCTACCAGTTAGACGGATGCTTAGGCATATATATGTGTGTGTGTGTCTGTGTGTGTGTTTTCCTAAGAAAAGTCATGGCTGCAGCTGCAAAATGGTGGGCCCAAGAGGCATTCACTAGCTCTGTGGTAAAAATACAAGTACTTGGGAAAATATTTAAGAATTGTTAAGGTTACAGATTAGTGACAATGATGGAAGGGAGGCATTAGAAAGAAAAGTTAAATTCAATGCAACAGAATTGTGGAGGAAGTCTAAGAGATGAAGAAGCTGTTAGAAGGAGTGGATCATTAATTGGTAAAGAAAGAGAAAATCTATGTCAGACTGTAAGGTGGTACTACTGGGGTTTAAGTGGTGGAGTCCCTTTTCTGTAATATCAACAACCTTTAGTAAAAATAAAGGTAGTTCTCTTTTTTTAATTTATCTTTATTGTTCAGATTATTACACTTGTTCCTCTTTTTTCCCCCATAACTCCCCTCCTCCCAGTTCCCACCTCATCCTCTGTCCTTACCCTCCCCCCGTTGTTCTCATCCATAGGTGTACGATTATTGTACAGTCTCTTCCCGCACCCCCAACACCCTTTTCCCCCAGAAAATTGTCAGTCCACTCCCTTTCTATGCCTCTAATTCTATTCTATTCACCAGTTTATTCTGTTCATCAGATTTTTTATTTACTTGAAGTTCTCCCACTGCAGACACAGCTGACTCTCATAACCAAGTGGTTTAGAGGTTAATTCCTCTCAGTGATCACCTAACACAGAAAGCCACTCTATCAACCCAGGGAAACAGCCAAAATGCGGAGACAAAGAAACAGGTCACAAATGACAGAAATGGAGGAAAGCAAATGACTGGATATAGAGTTCAAAACCACGGTTATAAGGTTTTTCAAGAATTTTCTAGAGACTGCTGATAAATTTAGTGAGACCCTCAAGGATATGAAAAAGGACAAGCTAGAAATTAAGCATACACTGACTGAAATAAAGAATAATATACAGAGATCCAACAGCAGACTAGAGGATCACAAGAATCAAGTCAAAGACATGAAATGTGAAGAAGCAAAAAACACCCAATTGGAAAAGCCAAAAGAAAAAAGAATCCAGAAATATGAAGACAGTGTAAGGAGCCTCTGGGACAACTTCAAGCGTACCAACATCAGAATTATAGGGGTGCCAGAAGAAGAGAGAAAGCAAGATATTGAAAACCTATTTGAAGAAATAATGACAGAAAACTTCCCCTACCTGGTGAAAGAGATAGACTTCCAAGTCCTGGAAGCACAGAGAATCCCAAACAAAAGGAATCCAAAGAGGACCACACCAAGACACATCATAATTAAAATGCCGAGAGCAAAAAACAAGGAGAAAATCTTAAAAGCTGCAAGAGAAAAGCAGTTAGTTACCTACAAGGGGGCACCCATATGACTGTCAGCTGATTTCTCAACAGAAACTTTGCAGGCCAGAAGGGAGTGGCAAGAAATATTCAAAGTGATGAACAGCAAGAACCTACAGCCAAAATTACTTTACCCAGCAAAGCTATCATTCAGAATTGAAGGTCAGATAAAAAGCTTCACATACAAAAAAAAAGCTAAAGGAGTTTATCACAACCCAACCAGTATTATATGAAATGCTGAAAGGTATCCTTTGAGAAGAGGAAGGAGAAGAAAAAGTAAAGATAAAAATTATGAACAACAAATACATATCTATCAACAAGTGAATCTAAAAATCAAGTGAATAAAAAATCGGATAAAGGTAGTTCTTTAATGCCTTTTGTGTGTGTGTGTGTGCTTCTCCAATGCATCTGTATTTGAGACTGGATATAAGGTTAGCTAAGTAGTTCAAGGTGATGGCACACAAAATTAGGTTGTAAATTATGTTTAAAGTGATATGGCAGAAGAGTGAAGAGAGTTGTTTATTCTAAAAATAGATGAGTAGAATTAGGGAAAGACTCCACAAATGTACTTTGAATAAAAGCATAAATATGTCAAGAAAAGAAAACATGTGTAAAGAAAGGCTGGTGAGATTCCAATTTAAAAGTAATGGATAAAATTGGGGAAATCAGCCTATTGATGGTATGCAATAGGCAGTGAATAACATCACCTAAATTTTAGTATCCATTAAAGCAGGAACCACTAATCAAACATGTATAATTAACTGCCACACTATAGAATATATGTGAGAGATAGAAAAGTAAGTTACGGCAAATGAAAATACATTCAACCAAAACCAGAGTATGTATGTTCTATGGAATCAAACCAGGTTTCTCCAAACTAGGGAAGAAAGGGAAACCGTCAAAAAAAGAGACAAGACAAAAATAAATAAATAAATAAATAACAGCCAAATACAATACGTGGACCTTGCTATAGTTTAATTAAAACAAACCAACTGGAAAAGCTTTCTTTGAGAAAGGAAATTTGAATATATCATTGATAATAGATAATATTAAGTAATTGATAGTAATTCTCTTTTGTGTAAGAATAGGTACAATTTTGAAATTTCTTATCAGAGATAAATACTGAAGTATTTATGGATAAAATGACACGATCACTATAGTTTACTTTAAAATGCTCTACTAGGGATGAGCTCTTTTAAGAGACAACTAGAGAGTCCAAAGGCTGGTGCTTTATCCACTGAGCCAAACCAGCTAGGGCTAATTTTTAAAATCTTAAAAGTTTTTTCCGAGACCGAATTGGCAGTGGAGATCGAGCTGGGAGACAGCCTGCAGCTGGAGAAGAAAGAAGACTCCTGACAGAGGTAAATTCAAGGCTTTGGGAAAGATATTTTACCAGACCTTAGCCCTGAGGATCGGAAAGGCTCCGCACGGCACTGGCGCCGGCACCCAGCCGCGTCTCCCGAGACCGGCGGCGCAGCGGAAAGAGG
>PVJC01052771.1:0-11044 GCA_004026665.1 Murina feae
CTAATCTATGGAAAAATCTACCCTCCAGGTTTCATCACTCATCAATATATACTTATTGGGTATTTACTTAATGCTGGGGACTATGGTAGGGGGAGGGGATACAATGGAAGAAGACATAAATGTAGTGATCTCACTAATTCCATATTAGTGGGTAAGACAGACAATAACTATGTTAACAAATGAATAAGAAAAATTCCATGAGTGAATTGTTGTGGGGGTGGGAACGAATTATGAAGCAGATACTTCCAAAATGGCAATCAGGGAAGGGCTCTCCACCAGGGGATACAGCAAGTACAAGAGGTAGCAATAAGCTTGGTCTGCGTAAGGAGAGAGAGGCCAGGATGGCTGACGCATGGGGGCAGGCAGAGAATGGTAGACGCGGTTGGAGAGGATGGCAGGAGCCAGATCATAGGTCTTTGTGATTAAATGGTCAAGTGAGACAGCAAGTAAACTGGTAGGCAGTATCATTGCTGTTATCCTTGATATGTGTCCTTTGGCTTGAGGATTTACCTTGTTTGAGTCCCACAGGAGGACGAAGAGGTCCCAACAGGACATCCTACTGTCGTAATCCGCTGTGTGAGCCAGGGTCCTCCGGGGGCTCTGGTGGGGGCCACACTTCCAGTGCATCAGTCACCAGTGTCCGTTCCCGCACCAGGTAAACTGCCTTTCTGTGTCTTGCCCCTCACTGTGGGCTCACAGGGATAGTAAGGACAAAGCTGTCCCTAACTGAGCTCTAGGATGTGATACCCCAGATGCCAGAGGGGGCTCAGATGGCAGCAGAAAAGACCCAGAGGATGGCCATTTGTACAGTTGCATTGGGACATCCTGTATAATAAAAGGCTATAATGCAAATTGACTGAATGACGGAATGACTGGTTGCTATGACATGCACTGACCACCAGGGGGCGCCACATTCAACGCAGGAGCTGCCCCCTTGTGGTCAGTGTGCTCCCACAAGAGGAGCGCTGCTCAGCCAGAAGCCCTGAGCCTGGCAGTGGGACATCCCCTGAGGGCTCCCAGACTGCGAGAGGGCACAGGCCGGGCTGAGGGACTCCTCCTTCCAAGTGCACACATTTCGTGCACCAGGCCTCTAGTAGTGTAATAAATCCAAAAGCCTAGATTCTAGTTACAGTTCTGCTGCTGATTTGCTGGTGGCTTGAACAAGTTATCTCCCTCTTTGGGCCTCCTATTTTCCTTGTCTGTAAAATGGACCTAATAACTTTTTCCTTCCTAGGGAATGTTGGGAAGCCTGAACAAGATTAGGGATAGGAAAAGGCTCTGTCAACCCCTGTTTCTGACATGTAGGATCAGGACTCCATTCTTGCCATGAACTGCTTTTCTGGTCGTACCCCACAATCCTGTGCCTTAGAAGCCCTTCTTGGTAGGGTTCTCAGATCAGCTCCTGATGTTTTCCCTTCCTGTCCCCAGGAGCAGCTCTGGGACGGGCCTCTCCAGCCCCCCACTGGCCACCCAGACAGTCGTTCCCCTACAACACTGCAAGATCCCGGAGCTGCCAGTTCAAGCCAGCATTCTATTTGAGTTGCAGCTCTTCTTCTGTCAGCTCATAGCCCTCTTCGTTCACTACATCAATATCTACAAGACAGTGTGGTGGTACCCACCTTCCCACCCGCCTTCCCACACCTCCCTGGTAGGTGTCCAGCTAGGACCAGCCGTGTATGTGTGTGTGAGTGTATGTTTGGTTTCAGTTTAGCACGGCTTACCTAGCACCCTGTAGGCTTGGCCTCATGCTGGGCAAGGGAAGTGTAGAAAGAACAGGGAACTGGTGCTTCCTGAATACTCACCCCTAATGTGCCCAGCACCACACCAGGCACTGTAAAGGTGGAGGTGAATCTGACAGATTTTTCCTAAAGGAGCACAGTCTTAAGTCCTATGGGGGAGATGAAGCATAGACATCTGTGAGTGTTTCAAGGAGTGGAAAGATCTCCATGCAGAACGAGAGGTTCAGGGACAGGGGCCGGGGTGATTAGGGCAAGGGGGCTCACACACCACTCTCTTATCTCCAGGGACGTCCCCACTTCCCTCCTCTGGGTCCTGTTCTACTCTAGGTAATTTCCTGTCCTGACTCAGCTGGAGGCCTGTGAAGGTCAGAGAGTGGGGATAGTCCCTATGGAAAGGATTGGGCAGGGGGAGGTGGATATGAGAATAGATTGTATATGGGCAGGGGCCCCATGTGACCCCCAGGCCTCTGCCCCTGACAGAATTTCCACCTGATCGACTTCAACTTGCTAATGGTGACCACCATCGTACTGGGCCGCCGCTTCATTGGGTCCATCGTGAAGGAGGTGATTGGGTCTTAGAGGCTGGGGACTTTGGGACTCCCTTTCCCCTGGGGGTGCTCAGGATACCCTTCGATCCTGAGGCATTTCCTTGGGGCTCCCTTTGGTCTTGGTTGAAGAACATTACTCATATCCCAGGTGGAGTTTACTGGGTGTCGAGGAGGGCTCACCTTGCCAGGTTCTGCCGCGGCTGCTGCCCCATGTTTCCCTGGGTGGGACACAGGGCATGCCGGGCGGGATTTGGGCACAGCCTCTGTGGCCTTCATCCAAGGCCCCATCCCGTCCTATCTCACCCTGACCCAGGCTTCTCAGAGGGGGAAGGTCTCCCTCTTTCGCTCCATCCTGCTGTTCCTCACCCGTTTCACCGTTCTCACGGCAACAGGCTGGAGTCTGTGCCGCTCCCTCATCCACCTCTTCAGGACCTACTCCTTCCTGAACCTCCTGTTCCTCTGCTATCCGTGAGTACCCCTCATTCACCCCTTACTGATGACACCTGGCTCTTGACCTTTGTCCTGAGTGTAGCTGGGTCAGCAGGCCCCCACACCTGGAAGACTCCCAGGCAAGGCAGCAACCGTGTTCGCTCACATTGTCAGTCAATATCTCCCTGAGATCAGAGTGATTAGCCTTCTTTCGCAGGAGCAGAAACTGAGATGGCATAATTTACCCAAGGTGCCACCAAGGGGGAGGTCAGAATAGGACTCCACTCTGAGGGTATATCCCAAAGGAAGGTTCCTGAGGGAAGTGCATGTACTTTATCTCCTTCTCTCTTCCTTTCCTCTCTCTGTGGTTCTCGGGCTGTCTCTGTCTCTGAATATATAAGTGTTTATGTAAGCTCTTGGTGCCTCCCATAGGTCTGTGTGCATGCAAGCACCTGTGTGTATGCATGTTTTCTGTGGGTGTCTGTGCATGAAGCATGTGCATATGTGTGTCTGCACATGCATGTGTATACGTCTGTCTTTGTCTGTTTTGGTCACTTTCTCCCTCCATCCTACCAGAACCCAAATTGTCAAAGATGGAGAGATAGTGTCCGAGAGGAGCCCAGGACTGCCCCTTTCTGGCCTAGAATTGCGGAGGGCTTTAGCAAAGTCTACTCTGGCTGTTCCTGGGGCAGGCTCCTGGCTGCCTAGGCATGAACAGTTATTTCCCAACCCCTGAGCTTTTTGGTTCATGAGCTTCTCCAGGTTGGACCAGCGCTGTTCCCTGGGAAGCTTAATAGCTGGACACTTCTCCCTCTCTTCCCTGGTTAACCAAAAGGGCACTGTCATGGGAGGAGCCCCATCACTATTGCTTCGTTATGTCTAGTTTATAATTAGAAGAGTGACACATGTCATACACAAACATTAAACTTTATAGGAGCTTTTAACATAGAAAATGAAAGTCCACATAATCTCAGTCCCCCAGAAAACCATTATTTACTTCCTTTTTGTGTGTCCTAGAGCACATATACTTTTGTTTGTTTGTTTTTGTTATGTTTTTTTGTTTGTTGGTTAGTTGGTTGGTTGGTTTTCATTGACACACATACTTTTTTTAAAACAAAAATGGGATTGTACTATGCATGATGTTGTAAAATTGATTACATTTTCCACATAATCATATAACTTGGATATTTTTCCATGACAATACATATGGTCTACTTCACTTTTTTTTAATGGCCTGATAGCATTCTATTGTATAGATTTTTCACAATTTGTTTTGTCTTCTGTTAGTAGATTTTTTTAGTTATTCCTAGCTTCTGCCTACTTAATGAGGCAAGGAATATTCTTTTGCATACATCTTTGCACACTTGTTCAGTATTTTTGTAAAACAGATTTGCAGAAGTAGAATTACTGCATCAAGAATTATGTCCATTTTTTAAAAAATTGACTTGAGAGAAAGAGGAAGAGAGAGAGAAAAAAAACAACATTGATGTGAAAGAGAAACATTGATAGGCTGCCTCACCTGGACCTGGAACCAACTCACAACCTGGGCTTTGCCCTGACTGGAAATTGAACCGAGGACCCTTCAGTGCAAGCGACGACCCTCAACCAATTGAGCCGCTCCAACTTTGATAGCTATTAGCAATTGACCCTCCAAAATGGTTTTATTGATTTAAATTTTCAACAATTGCCTAAATTGACCCTTTCTAGTTATTCTCCACTGAGTCCATTCTCCTTGGGTACAGACATCATCCAGTGTTTATATCTTGCATTATTTTTTATTTTTTTACAGACATAATACATGTACCTCATAAAAAAATCAAATCCAGTAGGCTAAAAGCTTATAATGAAAAAAAATATAGCCTTCAATTCCACCCCCAGAGTAGTCCCACTTCTCAAAAGAAATCCTTGTCACTGTTTCTGGTGTTAAACGTTTTTCAGGTCACCTCCATAATTCTAGTATCTTTATACTTTTATTTACTTTTTTAAAAAATTTATTGATATTATAGTTGGGATAATACATTTATATAGTTCAAATTCAGCAGGTATAAATACTGTACACTAACTGCAGCACATACCAGAGTTGTGGATTTGATCCCCAGCAGGGGTCGTGCAGGAGGCAGCCAATGGATGTTTTTCTCCCCATTTCTCTCTCTAAAATTAATAAAAATAAAAATTCAACAGATATAAAAGAATATGAAGGAAAAAAATCATCCCTTGACTGCTTTTTCCCAGTTACACAGTTTCCCTCCCCAGAGGTTACCACCAATATTTCTGGTTTCTTGTATATCCTGGAAATAAATATCCTTTGCATATACAAGCATACCACACATACATGCACATACATACAGGTGCACATGCAATAACAAAATATTTAGTTCACCCTTCCATCTCTACTGTTTCCAGGGTTTGATAAGTTATTTTTAGTTTCCTATTGATTATCATTTTCAGTAATATGAGAATGCCTATCTTATTCATTCCATCAATAGTAGCCAGTATTTTAATTCCTTTTATGTAAAAGAAGAGTATTAGGAACCCTGCCATTCCATTTTTTCACCCTCTTCCTCCTCTCACTTCCTGGCAACTATACTCTTATATTGTCAAGCTTGACATTCACACTCTTGTATATAAACACATTAAAGTTTTTCATTCTTTGTCTCAGACTAATTCTAAAAATTAAAAATTAATAAGTAGATTTGATGTTATAAATACGAAAATATCATTTAGGGGCCAAGTAGTATGCATAGATGACATTCCTTCTCTATAGTTAACGGAGTTATAATCTTGAGCCTCTTAAAAAAAGAATGTTCTATTATCTATGTCAAATGGTTTCTCTTTTCTTACATTCCATCAAATGCTTAAAATCATTATCATAGTTTAGTTTGCTTCATATTTAGATTGTAACTTTCTTATACAGCTTTTTTTTCATTTTGGAGTTTCTAATTACCTTTTTTTTTCTTGTTGACATAAGAATGATGGGCCTTCAACATATCCTCAAGTTTATCCAGCCTCTCAGTCATGCTACCTGTTGCCTGGAGTTCATTTTCCCCCCAAAAGACAGCCCTCCTGGAGCTCTCCATACTCCTGCTCCAGTCTGGAGTGGTTGCTCTTTAGGCCTGATGTACAACTCTCAGCCTGGGACTTCCCTACGCTGCCCTCCTGGGTTGGATCCACTATTTCCTGGATCCCATGTCTTCCTCTTTCTTGGTTTTTCTCCCTTATTTTGCTGGAATGCATAATCAGGTAATTTTCTTAATAATGGGTACATGGGAGTTACGTACATTCTGAGTCCTTGCATGTCTAAAATTGTCTTTATTCTGCCCTCATACTTGATTGATGATTTTGGCTAAATGTAAATTTCTAAATTCATATTCTCAGAATTTTGAAGATACTGGTCCATTGTTTCTAGTATCCCATGTTTCTGAAGAGAAGACTAATACCAGTTTGATTCCAATTATTTGTAGATGACTTGTTTTTTTCTTTCTGAGGGCTTTTAGGGATATTCTATTTAACTCTTGATAATTTGAAATTTCACCAGGATGTGTCTGGTGTGGAACTTTTCTCATTCATCTTTTCAGTACTCTAGGATTTTTTTTACCACGAGATGTAGGTATTCAGCTCAAGGAAATTTTCTTCTATTATTTCTTTGATGATATCTTTCCTTTCATGTTTTTTATTCTCTGGGACTTCAGTTCATCATATGGTAGACTTCATAGGTTGGTTATTTGCTCCCCTTATATTTTCCCATCTCTCTCTCCCTTTCTTCTCTCCCTTCATCTTTCTTTTTGTGTGTGTCTCTTTCTCTCTTCATTCTGCCTTAGGGAGATTCCCTCAACTATATCATCCAGCTTTTTTATTGAGAATTTTTTCAGCAATCATATTTTTAATATCTAAGACCTCTTTCTTCTTTTGATTATTCTTTTTCATGGCATTTCTGTTCTTGTTTTTTAAATCTCTTATGTTCCCTCAATTTTGTCTTTCCTCCTGGGTCAACTTTTCTATTAAATACTGCTAGTTTTCTAAATATAGTTGGTTTCTTTGTTGTCTTTTTTCTATTTAAGAACAAAGAATCTGGTAGCTTGGAGTGCATTTTCTCTCCCTCTGCCATTGTGTATGAGAATAGGAGATTTGACTAGAAGTTCTGAGTACATGGGCCGAGCAAACTTTGCTTTAGGGTGAGTGAGTGAGGTACTTGTTGTCAGGCTGTGAGCCCCTTTGGCCAGAAAAAGGGGGTAGGTGTTACTCTAGGATGCCCAGAATGGGGACCTCAGTTCTCAAACACTTTGTTCCATTTCTTTACAGAAAAATCCTTCAGGTGCATCGTGTGAGGTGCGTAAGAGAACAAAGGAACTGATTCTTATTCATAAATACAGATCTTTGTTTAATCCCATTTGTTCAGCCCTGGTTCTCACTTCTGCCCTCTATCAAATGTGCTCACATCAAGCCAGAGTCTTTCTTGGATCACTCTTGGCAAAGAAGCTCCTACCCTCAGTTCAGCCCTCTCATGGTATATCCTAGACCTGTGTCATCCAGTTTAGTAGTTTCTAGCCACCTGTTGTTATTGAACATTTGAAATAAGTTAATTTGAACTGAGATGTGCTGTAAGTGTAACATAGACACCGGATTCTGAAGATTTAGTACAAAAAAAGAAAGTAAGGCCCTGATGGGTTTGGCTCAGTGGACAGAGCATCGGCCTGCAGACTCAAGGGTCCCAGGTTCGATTCCAGTCAAGGGCATGTACCTTGATTGCGGGCACATCCCCATTAGGGAGTGTGTAGGAGGCAGCTGATCTATGTTTCTCTCTCATTGATGTTTCTAGCTCTCTCTCCCTGTCCCTTCCTCTCTGTAAAAAATCAATAAAATATATTTTTTTAAAAAAGAAAGTAAAACATATTCACATTAATGATTATATGTTGCAGTGATGATATTTTGCATATATTGAGTTAAATGAAAATAGAGTATTAACATTAATTTTATCTATTTTTTAATGTGGCTATTAGAAATTTTTAATATTTATTGTTGAAAGTATTACAAATGTCCCCTTTTTGCCCCATTGACCTCTTCTAGCCTGCCCCCTACAGAAATTTAAATAACATGTGTGACTCTCATATTTCTGTTAGACAATTCTGCTCTAGACAATGGCTTCCTTCCTCATCTGTCAGCATGTTTCCGTCCGCTTTCTAAATTTGTCAGAATCACTTGTGTCCTCCTCCCATTTGTTTTGCTGATATGGATTTATTTCCTACTGTCATGTCTTAAGTAGAAAGGATGGGAGGGAATCTGCCATCTTGCATGTGAAGCTGCTTCTAACTTGTGACCTATCAGAGCAGTCACTTGCTGTTACCACGTAATTTAGTTGATCTGTAGTTCTTCTTAGAGGCATAATCAGGGAGATTTTAAGTAGTTGCCCTTAAGTTTGACTCTGAATCCCTCGTATATTCATGTAAGTGCCACCTCCTTATTCCCACAGGGATCCTGAAGAGTGTTTTGGGAATCCCATTTCAGTCTTCTTTCCTGTCTCATAGCGTCACTGGCCTATTTCTTTTTCTAACAAAATTATATTGATATATTCTGAGACAGGCACCATGCTGGAGGTTGTTGCAAAAATTAAGAGAGCCCTTATGAAAACACTAGCATAATGCCTGGTTGAACATAGGGAATCAATATAAGCTATGTAACTTAAGACAAGTTAAGGATACTGAGGTTCATAGAGATTAAGTAATTTGCCCTAAATAATAGCATTAACAGGGATCCTCAAACTACACCCCACGGGCCACATGTGGCCCGCCAAGGACATTTATCTGGCCCACTGGGTGTTTTTGCCACCTTGTTTTTTTCCTTCAAAATATGTGCAGTGTGCATAGGAATTTGTTCATAGTTTTTTGTTTTTTTTAAACTATAGTCCGGCCCTCCAACGGTCTGAGGGACAGTGAACTGGCCCCCTGTTTAAAAAGTTTGAGGACCCCTGCATTAGTAAGTGGCAGAGCTTGGATTTTAAAACTGGCCTATTTGATCCCAGAGGTTATCTTCTCAACTAAATTCTCTAAGTTGTCTTACCCCAGGGAGAATGGTAGCATCCCCATTTTATTTTATCTATATATATAAAAGCCTAAGTGTCCGAATGACCGGTCGGTCGCTATGATGTGCACTGACCATCAGGGGGCAGGTGTGCTCTTACAGCGGGAGTGCTGCTCAGCTGACCGACCTGGTCTGGGCAGCCCACCAACCCAGTGGTAGCCACTCACCCCCTCAGTAGTCCTACAGATCCAATATCCAGAGAATGGCCCGGGCTCTGACGATCCCCTCAGCGCTACAGGCCTCCTGGAAGTTGGGTTCGTGCCCTATGGCCACTTCCCTTCCCTAGATGCTGCCCAATGAATAAACTATATAAAAGTGGCCACCAGGTGGCTCCCGACAAACCAGTGCAAATGTGCTTGGGATAGATCTGGGTTCCTGGCTGCAAGGGTGTCCCACCACCCGCCGTAAGTGCCAGTTGCATCCCGCTCCCCTCCCCCCCACACACACACCAACATCCCTCTGGATGGTCTCCAGATGCAGGGCTCACAGCTGGCAAGCACAGCTGCAGTGGCTTCTCCCAATTGGGAGCTTCTCCCAATCAGAACTGACTGGGTACAAACCCACAGAAGGCATAGTGGGGCTGGGATGAGCGGGAGCAGCAGGGAGCATTGGACTGCCGGTTTCAGCCCATCTCTGCAGACCAAGCCAAAGGCGCCCACCCATGCACGAATTCATGCACTGGACCTCTAGTTATTAAATATAATAAATACTCATAGTATTTATTGATCTCAAAGTGAGGGAGGTAGAGAGAGAGAGAGAGAAACATCAATGATGAGACTCTTTGATCAGCTGCCTCCTGCATGCCCCCTACTGGGGATCAAGCCTGAAACCCAGGCATGTGCCCTGACTGGGAATGGAACTATGACCTCCTGTTTCGTGGGTCAACACCCACTGAGCCACACCAGCTGGGCAGCATCACCATTTTATAGAACAGAAAGCAAAAACCCATAGAAGCACATTGCCCAAGGACACTCATTTCCCTTGGAACTTCAGAAAACAGGAAATTACTGTTGATAAGAAAATGTAGCATTCTCATTGACCCTGACTTCTGGGGGCAGCCCAGGAACCCTTCCGGGTCTGTGTGGAGGACCTGGGGAAATTGAGAGGGCCCAAGCTAAAAAAAGAAATGCTTGTAAAGTGCACCTACTATGATGTTCCATGTACTGTGCTAGTCATTTACCCACTTCTTATAGCTATATACCCTTCTTGGCTAGGGGTTTGTCTAGTTTTCTCCTCAAGTGATAGGAGCCAGACACTCAAAACACCCCTTCACTAATTAGCTCCAGCGATAACCTAAGAGTACTGCTCAGGGGAAGAGATCTTAACTTTTCAAGGGCCCATTTCAGTGAATGGCACATAACAGACACACAAATACTGTTCCTGAGCTGCCCTAAGAGCTGTCTAACATATGTACTCAGCAACTTATACCTCTGTGCCGTGTACATTTAAAATAAAAATTACTCGTGGTATTTATTGAGTATCTGTCCTGATCTTTAGTACCAGACTGTTCTGGGATATATCCCAGCTCTGTTACTTCCTTACTAATTGTGAACCTTGGGGAATCCATGTTACCCCTCTGAGCCACAGCTTCTTCATCTGAAAGGACACAAAACAATGGGACCTAATGCACAGTTTCTTAGGAAAAAGCAAATGGGCGTGAAGGACTTAACACGGTGTCTGGAGCACAGGTGGTACCCAGTTACCGTGCGCTCTTAGGAATACTGTTAGTTGTCAATAGACTGTGAAGGCAGAGACTCATCTCTTTTTTTTTTTTTTTTAAATATATTTTAATTGATTTTTTACAGAGAGGGATAGAGAGTTAGAAACATCGATGAGAGAGAAACATCGATCAGCTGCCTCCTGCACACCCCCCACTGGGGATGTGCCCGCAACCAAGGTACATGCCCTTGACAGGAATCGAACCTGGGACCCTTGAGTCCGCAGGCCGATGCTCTATCCACTGAACCAAACCAGCCAGGGAAGGGACTCATCTCCTGCTTCCCACTATATCCCTGATGCTTGGCACGCACTCAGTGCTAATACATGTGTTGAACGACTGGTCATTGGATGGGAGGATGGATGGTTAGAAGGACGAGTAAAATCTCCCTTCAGAATAGCCAAGAGAGCTCAGGCCCAGGGAAGAAAGAAGGACTTTTAGTGGCTGAGGGTTGGGCTCCTGGCCCACAGGCAGGCCTGCCCTCACCACTGTCTTCCCCCACAGGTTTGGGATGTACATTCCATTCCTGCAGCTGA
>PVJC01052772.1:0-10889 GCA_004026665.1 Murina feae
GAAGGGAAGGGAAGGGAAGGGAAGGGAAGGGAAGGGAAGGGAAGGGAAGGGAAGAGAGGAAGGGAGAGAGCAATACATGGAGAAACATTCATCAGTTCCCTTCCATTCATGCTCCAACCGGTAATCGAAACTTAGAACCTAGGTATGTGTCCTGACTGGGAACAACCCACAACCTACTGGTATACTGGTGTATGGGACACTACTCCAAGCAACTGAGCCACATGACCAGGGCTGGAATTATTCTTTCCACAAGTTATTGTGCTTGCTTCTGTCCACTAAACCACCTGCGCTTCTAGAATCTGAAACAGTTTTTCTTTTTTCTGCCTTCTTCCCAGGTTTTGTAGTTTGGCCCACTTGCCTTCTATCCATGCTAACACCTGTTTTTTCAGTCTGTACAACACTGGACAACAGAGGCATTTTTCAAAGTGTCAGTCAGCATTCTTGTGGCTTAGGTCCTGGATGCACAGTACTTTATAATCTTACCAAAAATTTACAAACGCCCACCTTTTTTGGGACAATACCAAGGAAGCAAATATCAAAAGCTGGTGAAATTTCAATCATAACTTTAAAACCTTTGTGGTATTTTCCCTGCTTTTCATTCTATTGTAAAGGGGGTCACATAGAGCTACCTACTGAGGGACATCTTTCCCTAGGTCAGAAGGGCATCTCAATTTCATTAGTTTAGAAGGGTCTCTCTTACTCGACCTATTTCTAAGATGAGAAATTGTGCCCAGTAAATGTAGAAAAACCTCAAATTCCAGCCCTGTTCTTTGAGTTGTGACAATATTCTTGAGCTTGAAATTCCTATTTTGAAAAGTGGATGATGATAATCCATATTGCCAGTGTTGGCAGAAGAAATGAATGGTGTGTCACAAGCAACATGTTCATCTCAGTCACTAAAATTGAGAGGTTGATTTAAAAAGGCTACTTTCCTGATCTTACTTCAATATGACAGGAATTCATCCATACAGCAATTTCTCCCAATTGAGCAAACTTCATTATTTAGTCTTTGCTCTCCTTTCCATCCTTTCTGTCTATCCCGTAGCTGCCAGATAAACATCCAAAATGGTTTCCAATTGCCAAAACTATCTCTGGCTGACCATTTTTCCTAACATGACATCTATATTCTAATTTATATTAGGAGCCAATCTACCTTTGTTGTGAACTTTTCCCCCCCAGTTACTTCAAATTTTCACCATCACAACCGATCAGAGCTGAAAGCCTCTTTGACTGTTTTGCATGTGTGTGTCAAACTTTTCTTGTTAGACTCCCAAACAACTTCACTCCATTCATTATTTGGTACTTCCTCAACCTGATGATATCATAGTTTATTTTCAAGGCAAAGTTCAAATATGAAGTATTTTTTAAGACTACTAGAAACATGAACAATCAGTAATACTGTATTTCAATATTAAATACTAGCGGTACAAGTAGGGTCAATGCACATCATAGCAAGCAATTGAATTCCTGGTCTCCTGGTGGAACTCCGAAGGGGACACTTTGCATATTTGCCTTTTATATATATATAGATTATACATAATATGTTGACTAATGATTAGTTAGTTATATAAATGTCTATCTTATTTAGGAGTTTAAGACCTCATTGAGAAAATAAGCCATATTTTACTCACGTTTTAAAAAAGCATTTTTTGTTGATTTCAGAAAGGAAGAGAAAGGGAGAGAGAAACTTCAATGATGAGTGAGAATCATCAATCTGCTGCCTCCTGCACATCCTCCACTGGGGATTGAACCCATAACCCTTTCATGTGCCCTTGATGGGAATCAAACCTGGGACCCTTCAGTCCACAGGCTGATGCTCTATCCACTGGACCAGACCGCCTAGCGCTATTCACCTTTAATAGCATAGTCCATGGCACCCTCAGAATGGAATAGATTTGGTAGATATGAACAGTCTGGTTTTGGTAATAAAATCTTTGAGTATAATCTTATTTTTCTTTGCTGCCCGTGAATAAGAAGTGAGGTGCCACATCGTCTGATTCAGATATGACTACCTCCAATTACACTGGTGTTAGCCACACAGTCTTCCACTTGCTGGGCATTCCTGGCTTAGAGAACAGGCACACGTGGATTTCCATCCCCTTCTTCATTTCCTATGTCACCGCTTTGCTTGGGAACAGCCTGCTGATCTTCATTATCCTCACCAAACGCAGTCTCCACGAACCCATGTACCTCTTCCTCTGCATGCTGGCCACAGCAGACATTGTCCTCTCCACATCTGTAATACCTCAGGCCTTGGCCATCTTCTGGTTCCATGCTGGGAAGATCTCCTTGGATTGTTGCATCGCTCAACTTTTCTTCATCCATTCTACCTTCGTCTTTGAGTCAGGGATCCTGCTGGTGATGGCATTTGACCGCTACATTGCCATTTGCTACCCACTGAGATACACCACCATTCTTACACAAGCACTGATTGGGAAAATTGGAGTGGCAATCTTCCTGAGAAGTTACGGTATAATGTCCCCCATAATATATCTTCTGAAAAGGCTTACCTTCTGCAAAAGTGACATCCTCCCAAACACTGCTTGTGAGCACATTGTTTTGGCCCATGTTTCCTGTAATGACATACGAGTAAATATTTGGTATGGGTTTTTTGTCCTAGTGTCAACAGTGATCTTAGATATTGTGCTAATTTTTGTCTCCTACGTGTTGATTCTTCGAGCTGTCTTCCACATGCCATCCCGAGATGCTCGACACAAAGCTCTCAATACTTGTGGCTCCCATGTCTGTGTCATCATTCTCTTCTATGGGCCTGGGATCTGCACAGCCCTTATTCAGAGGTTTGGACGCCACATCTCACCCCACATCGATGTCTTGGTGGCTGATATCTGCATTCTGGCTCCTCCTATGCTGAATCCCATCATTTATGGGATTAAGACCAGGCAAATCAGGGACCAGGTGGTCCATCTGATACTTACAAAGGGAAACAACTTTCCCTGTTGGAAGCTGATTCTTTTGCGCAGCCATTGTATCCATGCATGATGTGATCTTTAGCACCACTATACCCAGCGGGTGAGATAGTACTTGCCAAATGAATCTAGAAGTTGGTGTTTCTAGTGTAATTGTATCAGTGAGGTTTTGATGCAGTTTTCCCCCAAAGCCTCTAATCTTTCATTAAGTATCTGTCTTGGGGGCCTCAATTAGCTTTCTCACCCATAGAATTAAGGACTAGATCCGGCCTCTTCTCTAAGTCTTATTGACCTCTATAACTGTGGACTAAGGAATTCAATGAGTTAAATCTTTCACAGTCATTTTTCCTGAAAATTGCTGAACTCTTGTTTTCAAGGTGTTCTGTGCTTTGAATGGCTTTGCTCTCACCAAGCGTAGGACATTTCTCCACCCATTTTTCCCTCTGTCCTTGTTGTTTTTAACATTTTTTTCTTTATTGGAATCATTCTCATCTTTTTGTTAATCCTCACCCAAGGATTTCCATTGATTTTTAGAAAGAGTGGAAAGGAGGGATGGAGGGAGTGAGGGGGGAAGAAAGAGAGAGAGAGAGAGAGAGAGAGAGAGAGAGAGAGAGAGCGCGCGCGCGCCGGGTGTGAGGGAAGGGGGGAAATAGTGATGTGAGAGAGACCCATTGATCTGTTTCCTCCCATATCAACCCTGAGTAGGGTTTAGGATCTAACCTGCAACCCAGGTACTTGCCCTTAATGAGGAATTGAATCCATGACACCACAGTGCGCAGGCTGACACTCTAATCCTTGAGCAACACCTGCCCAGGCCATTCCCATATTTTCATATCACTTTTTTTCTTCAGTATAAAAATATACCAAAATAAAAATGAATTTGAACTGCCCTCCCTCCCCAATCAATTCACATTCATCTACTAGTTCATTTCTCTTCTCCAGCATAGAGGAAAGGACCTAGTGCCCACTGGCAGTCTCAAATCCCCTAATTGTTCTCTTGACCCCACTCTATTTTCTGGTTTGCTCATACCAGCTCATTTAAACTGCACTTGTTAAAATCATTATGATCTCCATATTTCTAAATAGATATTCAAAATGTGTCCTTATCTTAGTCCATATTCCTTAGTCCACAGTACTAGCAGAATTTTTATGTTGCAATCTGAATTTCTATGTTTCCATCTTCCTTGAGGACCTCAGTCTTTGCTTTTTTAAAAAATATATTTTATTGATTTTTTACAGAGAAGAAGGTAGAGAGATAGAGAGTTAGAAACATTGATCAGTTGCCTCCTGCACACCTCCTACTGGGGATGTGCCTGCAACCAAGGTACATGCCCTTGACCAGAATCAAACCTGGGATCTTTCAGTCCGCAGGCCGACACCCTATGCACTGAGCCAACCCAGTTAGGGTCTCAGTCTTTGCTTGTAAAACCTCCAACTGATTGGATGAAGCATACTCACTTATGGAGGGTTATCTATTTCACTTAAAGTCTAATGATTTAAATTATTTATATTTAAAAATATTTTCACAGCAAGATGTAGACTGGTCCTTGTCCAAAGAAGTGGGCATTTAGTTAAATGGACACATAAAATTAACCATTATACAGTATCGCAATATAGTTCAACAAATTTCCAGAGGAGGCATTTTCTAGTTTATCGCATTCTAGCTTCTAGTCTAGATGTAGAGTGGTAAATGGATCTTATTCTGAATTCAATGGTTGAGAATGCTGAGATCCCAAAGGCAATGATATCTAATGACCATCCTATTTAATATCAGAATCCCTGTGTTATCTCACTACAGACAATGCAGGCCCTTTGCATTTATTTTTTTCTCTATAATACATGCTGCTGCTGGTGGTGGTTGTAATAGCAAACCATTACATAGAGTTGACTATATGCCAGCTTTGCTTTTATTTTGTTTATTTTTGTATTCCTTTAAGTAAGTAAAAATTTGATGAGGAAAATACTTTTGTGTGATATTTGCACTACTGTATCTGTAGCATCTAATAGCAGTTCTTAGCACATTTCAGGACCCCATTAAATATTTGGTGAATGAATAAATAATGAGAGGATGAGTGAGAGGATGGTTGAATGAATTATATGATAGTAGTTGGTGGAAACACTTGAGAAGCTGGGTATCCTGATGCCTAGTGATTTCTATGTCGTCAAATCACTGGTCTTTCCCTTGGGTTATTCTCATATTTATCCCTCATTTTTTTTTTCATTTTAAGATTCATCCATTATTTACTATTTATTACAATTTCATTTGTTCTAGATTTTAAATTTTATATTTAACATGTGAACAGTATTTGCTTGTTTAAAAACACACACTGAAGAAACATAATAATCACAATGATGTCATCCATGACACATAGTCATGAATATTTAGAAAATATTTTGTTCTTTAAGCATATTTTCACACATTTATATGTGATATAATGATTTTTATGAATTCCATTTTTATTTAGGGTCATATGAAAAGAATTTTCTCTAGCACGCAAAGAAATATTTCATAGGTATTTTGCTGCCATATCCCTTTGTGCAAGGGAAACCAACGAAAACATATAGAAATGGCATTATATCAAACTGAAAAAGTTTTGAACAACAAAAGAAAACATCAACAAAAGCAAAAGGCAACCTACTGAATGGGAGAACATATTTGCCAATGATACATCTGATAAGGGATTAATTTCCAAAATATATAAAGAACTGTAAAACTCAACACAAAGAAAACAAACAACCCAAATAAGAAATGGGTAATGGATCTGAATAAACACTTGTCCAATGAAGATATACAGATGGTCAAATAGATATATGAAAAGATGCTAAATACCACTAATAATCAGAAAGATGCAAATTAAAATCACAATGAGATATCACCTGATGCTTGTCAGAATGGCTATCATTAATAAATCAACAAACAACAGTGCTGGTGAGAGAAAAGGGAACCCACACATACTGTTGGTGGGAATGCAGATTGATGCAGCCACTGTGAACAATAGTATGAAGTTTCCTCAAAAAATTAAAAATGAGCCCTGGTTGGTTTGGCTTGGTGGATAGAGTGTCGGCCTTTGGACTGAAGCGTCCAGGGTTTGATTCTGGTCAAGGGCACATGGCAGGGTTGCAGGCTTGACCCTCAGGGGGTTTGTGCAGGAGGTGGCTGATCAATGATTCTTTCCCATCATTGATATTTCTATCTCTCTTTTCCTTCTCCCTTCTTCCCTTCTTGAAATCAACAAAAATATATTTAAAAAAATTAAAAATGAAATTGCCTTTTGACTCAGTGATTCTACTTCTGGGAATTTATCTGAAGAAACGCGAAACAATACTTCAAACAGTATGTACAACTCTATGTTCATTGCAGTGTTATTTACAATAGTCAAGATCTGGAAACAGCCCAAATGCCCCTCAGTAGATGAGTGCACAAAAAAGCTGTGGTACAGTTACACAATGGAATACTCCTCTGTAAAAAGAAAAAGGAAAATTTTACATTTAGTGACAGCATGGATGGTCTTGGAGAGTATTATGCTAAGTGAAATAAGTCAGTCAGAGAAGGACAAATACCACATGATCTCATATGTGAAGTCTAGCAAACAAAATACACTGACAAAGAAAATAAAACAGAGGCATGGATTCATGGGAACAGATTGGCTGCTATCAGAGGGGAGAAGATTTGGGGGACTGGGTGAAAGAAGATGCAGGGATTAAGCAAAAAGAAAAAAAATATATATATATAACATAGATACAAACAAAAATGTGGTGATAGCCTGTAGGAAAGAGAAATGGGGTAGGCGGAGGTAGGGAAAAGGGGAATAAGTGAGGAGAGGAGGAAACTTTGCTTTGGGCAATGGCTTCAGAACGTACTGTGTAGAGGATGTTTTGTTGAAACCTATATTTTTGTGAACCAATTGCATCTCAAAAATTCAACAAAAATATTTCACATATATTAAGCTTAACTTCATAATGCAATGATATATATATATGTATTATATAAATAAAAATATAAATGTTCATTTGTTCAAAATCTCATCTCTGAAAGTTCGTCCCCAATTGCTTTGAAATTTTGACACAACATTGCATTTGAATACACACGTGTTTTTATATACCTACATTATATAGATGTCACACCTGTGACAGGTAAAAACATGCTTTTTTGAAAAATAGTTGGACGTAAAAGCAACCCAAGCTATGAACTTAACAATATTATTCAGTCTAACATTCAAAGCTAGGTAGGCACATACAAGTCCATCGACACTGTTGTGGAAGCAGATGAAGCAATTAATTATCCAACAGAAGTTTGGAATTCAGTCGATCTGCCAGGGATACCACTGCACATACTGCAATTGAAAATCGGTGTGCCAATTATCATGTTGCGAAATATCAACCAGTGTGGGGCTGGGCCTCGGGCTGGGGCTGGGCCGGGGCTCCGGGTGTGGGCGGCTGCTGAGGTCCCCCCCATGCCGGCAGCCAAGAGCTCATGGGGAGTGTGGCAGGAGAGGACTAGGGAGTTTCCTTGGCTTCTTTTTCCTCCGGCTTTTGGGTGGCTCAACAAGGGCCCCGAGTGGTTTAGCGAGGGCCCCTGCCAGCAAGTGGGGAGCAGCAAGGTCACTTTGGGAGCAGGGCACAGGGCACGGGGTCATGAGCCACCTGTGGAGAGTGGGGGTGCAGGCTGGAGCTGGGGGCCCCCCGGGCTGCAGAGATGCACATGTGCGAGGCCAGAACAGATGGGCAGGGCGGTGGCGGAGGTGTGCTAGGGGCAGGTGCCCGGGAGGACACATTGTATACCCACAAGCATTGCGCAATTAAACATATTAGAAACGTGTGCTTTCTCTTTTCTTTCTTTTCCATTTAACCAGACTGAGCCAGAGCAACGCATGACTGGGTACAGTATATATATATATATATATATATATATATATATATATATATATATATTCTGTGTTTTATTTACCCAACTAAATATTATAAGCTCATTGAGTTTAAAAATATTGTAGACTTGTCTATGTATATGTTCTATTTATTTATTTATTTATTTATTTATTAAATATATATATTTTATTCGTTTTTACAGAGAAGAAGGGAGAGGGATAGAGAGTCAGAAACTTCAATGAGACAGAAACATCGATCAGCTGCCTCCTGCACACCTCCCACTGGGGATGTGCCTGCAACCAAGGTACATGCCCTTGACCGGAATCAAACCTGGGACCTTTCAGTCCGCAGGCAGACGCTCTATCCATTGAGCCAAACTGGTTAGGGCTGTTTCATTTATTTTAAAAATATTTTATTAATAGACAGCTGTCAGTTTTTCTATGTATCTATGCCTCTGATGAAAAAAAGATAATCAGAGGCATGGATTCATGGATGAGACTGACAGAGGTCAGAGGGGAGGGGGATACGGGAGGACTGGATGAAAGAAGGTAAAGAGATTAGCTAAAGAACATACATGCATAGCCCATGGAGATAGACCACAGTGTGGTGATGGCCAGAAGGAAGGGAAACGGAGGCTGGGAAGAGTGAGTAAAGGAGGGGGAGAAATGGGGGACATTTGTAATAGTATCAACAATAAATTAAAAACAAAAACCAAAGAAACAAACAAAAAATAATAGGAGTGACTGACCTTTGGAAGATGGTGCCTGAGGGTCACATGGGATATTGACTCAGCACTGTGACTGAGGTAGTTGGCCCTCCAGTTGTCCTTTGGGGCCACGCCACCAGATCTCTTTATGACTACCGGATGCCCTGGGTCACCTTCACTCTAGGTGAGCTCTTGGTGAGTTCCTGAGAGCAAGCTCCTGTGCAGTGACCCGTTAGGACAGCACCTGGTATTCTGGCGGACTCTCTCCTCTTCCTATGGAGTCCCTACCAATTTTCACTGCCTGTTGCCTGCAGGCTCCCCGTCCTAGCCCTAGTGCTCTGGGTTGGGGGTCCTGGCATGGGGTAGAGTCCCTATGCTCCTCAGGCAGTACTTTTATAGCCAAGATATCCCTCTGGCTCCTCAGTCACCACACATGGATTCAGGGCCCAGCCCTTTTCCCATCACTGTTCTTCCTACCAGTCTCTACGTAGCTACTTTAATAAATCCTTGGAGGTAATGTTCCTGTTCAGCTGTCCTTCAGTCATTCATTTAGGTTCATTGCTCTATAATTTTGCTATAAATCTGTTTTGGCACCTGGATGTGGTGAGGGTAGCTTTCACCTACTCTGTAGCCATGTTGAAATCTCCACAATGATATATTTTTATGTGAACAATATATTTCAATCTATTTCAAATTATAGGGGCAGCGGCTGGGCCCGGGGGGCGCCAAAGATGGCGGCGGGCGGCGCGGAGGGCGGCTCGGGCCCGGGCGCCTCCATGGGGGACGGCGCGGAGATCAAGTCGCAGTTCCGCACCCGCGAGGGCTTCTACAAGCTGCTCCGCAGGGACGGCGCCGCTCGCAGGTCGGGTCCGGCTTCCGCCCAGACCCCGGCGCCGCCCCAGCCGCCGCAGCCCCTGCCGGGCCCTGCCTCCACCTCCGGCCCCGGCGCCGCAGGCCCCGCGTCGTCCCCGCCACCCGCAGGCTCCGGGCCAGGCCGGCGCTGCCCGCGGTGCGCCTCAGCCTCGTGCGCCTGGGAGAGCCGGACTCCGCCGGCAGCGGGGAGCCGCCCGCCACGCCCGCGGGCCTGGGGGCCGCAGGAGACCGAGTCCGCTTCAACCTGGGCCGCGAGCTCTATTTCCACCCGAGCTGCTGCCGCCGCGGGAGCCAACGGTCCATCGACCTCAACAAGCCAATTGACAAGCGGATTTGTAAGGGCACCCAGCCCACCTGCCACGACTTCAACCAGTTCACTGCTGCCACAGAGACCATCTCCCTGCTGGGGGGGTTCTCAGCCGGCCAGGTGCAGTACCTGGATCTCATCAAGAAGGACATCAGCAAACGGTTCAATGAAGAGCGGCTGATTGACAAGACCAAGGTGACAGACCTGAAGTGGCTGCCCGAGTCGGCGAGCCTGTTTCCGGCATCACACGCCAGCGGCCACCTGTACCTGTACCATGTCAGCCACCCATGTGCGTCGGCACCCCCCCAGTACAGCCTGCTGAAGCAGGGGGAGGGCTTCGCCGTCTACGCTGCCAAGAGCAAGGCTCCCCGCCACCCGCTGGCCAAGTGGGCGGTGGGGGAGGGGCCCCTCAATGAGTTTGCCTTCTCTCCCGACGGCCGGCACCGGCCTGCGTCAGCCAAGATGGCTGCCTGCGCGTCTTTCACTTTGACTCCATGCTCCTGCGGGGGCTCATGAAGAGCTACTTTGGGGGCTTACTCTGCGTGTGCTGGAGCCCTGATGGGCGCTATGTCGTGACGGGTGGTGAGGATGACCTGGTCACCGTGTGGTCCTTCGCCGAGGGCCGCGTGGGGGCCTGTGGCCATGGCCACAAGTCTTGGGTCAATGCTGTGGCCTTCGACCCCTACACCACAAGGGCCGAGGAGGCTGCGGCAGCCAGTGGTGATGCGGAACGGAGCGTGGAGGAGGAGGAGGAGGAGGAGGAGCCCGAGGTGGCCGGCCCAGGCTCGAGTGGGGGAGACCCACTCTCCCCAATGCCCAAGGCCGGCTCCATCACCTACCGCTTCGGCTCGGCCGGCCAGGACACGCAGTTCTGCCTGTGGGACCTCACCGAGGACGTGCTTTACCCACACCCACCCCTGGCCCGCACCCGCACCCTCCCCGGCACGCCTAGCCCCACACCACCCGCTGCCAGCAGCTCTCGGGGTGGCGAGCCCGGCCCCGGGTCCCTGCCCCGCTCGCTGTCCCGCTCCAACAGCCTCCCACACCCGGCGGGCAGCGGCAAGGCGGGTGGCCCAGGCACGGCGACAGAGCCGGGCACGCCGTCCAGCATCGGCCGCTTCGCCACGCTCACGCTGCAGGAACGGAGGGACCGGGGGGCGGAGAAGGAGCACAAGCGCTACCACAGCCTGGGCAACATCAGCCGGGGGGG
>PVJC01052773.1:0-11033 GCA_004026665.1 Murina feae
TGGGTGGGTTTTGCTTCTTCATATTTCATATCTTTGACTTGCTTCTTGCGATCCTCTCGTCTGCTGTTGGATGTCTGTATAATATTCTTTATTTCAGTCACTGTATGCTTAATTTCTAGTTGGTCCTTTATCATATCCTTGAGGGTCTCATTAGATTCATTGAGGATCTCACTAAATTTATTGGCAGTCTCTAGAAATTTTTTGAAAAACCTAATAACCGTGGTTTTGAACTCTATATCTTGTCATTTTCTTTCCTCCATTTCTGTCATTTGTGACCTGTTTCTTTGTCTTCGCATTTTGGCTGCTTCCCTTTCTGATTTAGGCGATCACTGCAAGGAATTAACCTCTAAGCCACTTGGTTATGAGAGTCAGCTGTGTCTACAGTGGGAGAACTTCTGTGCTGGAGACACCCTTATGGGGCAAGAGTTGTTTCAGTGGGGTTTTTATGCTCACTGCATCTGCCCCGAGTGTGTTCCTTGTGGATCTGTTTTGTTTAGGTTAGTCCTACTCTGGCCACTGGGTTAGGCTGGCTCCTGTATCTTTAAGGAGGTGTTGATTAAGCCTTTGCCTTAGGCTACTCAGTCTTGTATATGCAAAAGCCTCTGAGGCAGCTTGGGAGGGGCGGGGCCTCGGGGAGTTTGCAGGGCAGGGCGGAGCAAATAGCTATGGCGCTTCTCAGCCCTGCACTGAGAGACACCAGGTCTCTGTGTCCCATGGTAATTGCTGCAAGCAACGCTGAGAGAAACCCGTTTTGGATTTCCTCCCGGTGCCAGTCAGTCCCCCCTCTCCGGGTGTCTGGGTCCTCAAAACTCGCTTGAAACTGGAGTTCAGAGCCGCTGGGAACTTGTGGCTCTCTCCGTTTTGGAAAAGAACCGTGTCCTCCGGCGCCAGCCCTCTCCCCGAGCCCCGTGCGCGCGCCTCCGTACCTCTGTACTTTGCTTCCACTGCTCCTCTGAGTCTCAAACTCTTTTCTAGTTGTAGGATTTTCACTCAGCCAGCCTTCCTGTGGGTGCGAGTGGTGTCCGGGTGTTCTTTTTGTGGTTTTTCTGAAATAGTTGTTCACGGCTGCATTTACGGTGTTTACCTTATGCCGCCATCTTGTTTCTCTCTCCAAACGAATTTTTAAAACTAGTCAAGGGCACTGGTCTCTTTTCCCTTGGATTGTCTAATAATAATCCTATCTAATAAAAGAGTAATATGCAAATTGGCCATCACAAGATGGCTTCCCCCACGTAGTCAAAGATGGCTTTCCCCATGTGGTCAAAGATAGCCACCACAAGGTGGCCAGCAAGGGAGAGCAGTTGGGAGGGACCCAGGCCTGCAGAGGAGGACAGTTCGAGGGGACCAGGCTGATAGGGGAGGGCAGTTAGGGGGTCCCAGGCCTGCAGGGGAGGACAATTGAGGGGGACCATCCTGGCAGGGGGAGGGCAGTTAGGGGCAATCAGGCCAGCACAGGACCAGTTAGGCGTTGATCAGGCTGGCAGAGGAGTGGTTAAGGGCAGTCAGCAAGTCAGGACCCAGCAGTCCTGGATTGTGAAAGGGATGTCCGACTGCCCGTTTAGGCCCGATCCCTCAAGGGGCCCCAAATTGGAAAGGGTTCAGGTTGGTTTGAGGGACACCATCCCCACCCCCTACTCCCACTCCTTGCACGAATTTTGTGCACTGTGCCTCTAGTAATAATAATAATAATAATAATAATAATAATAATATTAAGAAGAAGAAGACAGAGCCAACAGAACAATAGCTGATTAGTGTGAATAAATCAAAACTAGACCTATTTTTTTGTCAGATCAGCAAAAAATACAAAATGTTAGTAATTAGTTTATGTGTGCCATGAGATGAAGAAAGTTGGAAATAGCTATTGTGGAGTATGGAAATGTTTGCTGGGAAGGCTGTGTACCAACCAGGCTTCTGCATGGCAGCTCTCTGTGCATTGTGGTGTGCCATTTAATTACATCTGTTTCTGTGCAGTGCTGTCCAGAAAGCCTTAGAGTGAGGAAGATGAAGAAGATGAGTTTATTAATTATCCATAATGATTTATTGTATCAGCACAAATCCAAAGGCTAATTAATTAGATCTTCCCCAACTATAAATCTAAGAAAAAGTCTATAATCAATGGCCTAGTGAAAAGTTAAAATTATTTTTTAGTACTATTATCTAGACCAATTTTAGGAGAGTTCTACCTGCTTATGAAACCTTTTTCTAAGTGAATTCTTCTTTCAGAAATTGGTATTTCACATCATGTGTAATTGAAGCCCTAGCATTTACCATGGCACACTTTTCACTAGTAAGTACTGCATTTGTGGCCATCAGCTTCCTATTGATGCAGTTCTGTGATCATCCTAAGATGTTCTTCCACTAGGCATTTGCTTTTCTGATGTTGAGAGCAAATTTCAATTCTCCTCCTGTGGTCCTGGAAATCATTCCCCAAACTGTTTTTATAGATTTTATTTTGAGACTAGCTCTCCTCTTTACCCTGGCATTGATCGGTAGTTGGCCATCCAAATTTTAACAGATCATTTCCTGTTATTACTACAGCAGTATCAAAATACTGATCACTTACCAAGAAGCAAATTATCCAAAAGACTGAAGCAGAGAGTTCAGCCAGCTGTTTGTTTTCAACTGTTGACATTTATAAGAATCTAACATTTATCCATGTTAGATGGATATGAAGACAAATGTAATCGAGGGTAGCCTCAGTAAAAGGAGAGTGAATGATAATGCTCAATCCAACTATTGTTATACTCAGGTGTTTAGCAAAGATAAAGCAAAGGAATTTTACTATTTATTTTAAGATAGTACTTTTTTTTTAAAGGTAGCATTCAGTGACTAATAGGATATTTAAGGAACCTACTTCTCAAAAGTTTTCTTTCATTTTTTTTTAAGTCAACTGAACTGTTAAGAAAAAGTTACTGATTTTTTCCCCCTTGAAATAGTCAGTTGTTTAACTGGTGTAATTTTTACTCCTCTCATCTTTTCATACTTAGTAACCTCAAGTCCTGCAGATTCCACATTAATTATCATTTTTAGTTTCACCCAATTCACATCATTCTAGGCCAATTGCAGGAAGCTCCCAAATGGACCCTTGGCCTTTATCTACTCTAATAAAAGAGTAATATGCAAATTAACCATCACTCTGAGACACCTAAGCCACACCCACCAGCCAATCAGAGCAGCTATTTGCAAATTAACCCAGCCAAGATGGCGGCCGGCAGCCACAGAGCTACAGCAAACAGGAGGCTTCCATTGCACCAGCGAAGGAGTTCAAACTGCCTGCCTAGGCTTGCCGGGCCTCTGCTCAAGGCAACAATACTTCAATTATAGAAGCCACGGAGCCTTGCCTTCCTAGGCCTCCACTGAAGGCAATAACATTTCAATTATAGAAGATAAATAAACCCCAGAAACCTGATTCCAGCCCGCCTTGCTGGGATGTTGGGTCAGTGGGAGCTGTGAGCAGCCTGAAAACGGCCCTCAGCCCCTCACCCAGGCTGGCCAGGTACCCCAGTATTGATCCGAACCCTGAAGGGACTGTGGGCAGCCTGAAAACGGCCCTCAGCCCCTCACACATGCTGGTCACACCCCCATAGGGTAAAGGTCTCCACTGAGAGGGTTGGCCAGCCTGCAAACAGCCATTAGCCCCTCACCCAGGCTGGCCAGGCACACCAGCAGGTGGACATCCCCTGAGGGGTCCCAGATTGCGAGAGGGCACAGGCCAGGCTGAGGGACCCCCCCGAATGCACAAATTTTTGTGCACCGGGCTCCTAGTTTTAAAATAAAGGTATGCAAATAATGTTTCATCATATAACTTTTTGTAAATATGTATACTAATTCTATATTTCCTGTATAAATTTACCAAATATATGAACTCAAAGTCCTTTGGCAGCCCTTCAGAGCCATACTTCTTTCCTGCCTCTTATATAACTTTTGAAAAATTATTTTCAGACTTTTTGCTCTAGCCAAGCAAATATACTTGTCTGTTTTATGCACCTTCATTCTTATTTTTACTCTTTTATATGTAACATCTACAGGCCTTTAGTCTTGTCACTATATTCTACTAATTGATACTACTTTCCTAAGCAGAACTAGCTCAAAAGTCACTCCTTACCTGGCTGGTGTGGCTCAGTAGTTGAGCATCAATCTATGAACCAGGAGGTCATGGTTGGATTCCCAGTCAGGACCCATGCCCGGGTTGTGTGCTTGATCCCAAGTCGGGGATGGATGTACAGGAGGCAGCCAATCAATGATTCTCTCTCATCATTGATGTATCTATCTCTCCCTCTTTCTTCCTCTATGAAATAAGTAAAAATGTATTTTTAAAAAAGTCACTCCCTTGAATGCCTATATGTAACTGATTTTAATCTGTATATTTTTGTTCTTTTATTCTAGATCTCAGCATTTATGTAATCTGCCATTTCTATATTAACATAAATTTATACTGTGTCTGTTGCTACCTCTTGAAGACAAGGAATCAGTCTTATTTATCTTCTATATTTGCATTATTGCAATTTTCAACATAATGGGCATGAGTAAATAGGCATGGCTTTTCTTTTTTTTAATTTATTGATTTTTTACAGAGGTGAAGGGGGAGGGATAGAGAGTTAGAAACATCGATGGGAGAGAAGCATCGATCAGCTGCCTCCTGCACACCCCCAACCGGGGATGTGCCTGCAAGCAAGGTACATGCCCTTGACCAGAATCGAACCTGGGACCCTTGAGTCCACAGGCTGACGCTCTATCCACTGAGCCAAACCAGCCAGGGCCATGGCTTTTCATTTATAAGCTCTTGCATTAACATACTTTCACATCTTATATCTCATTTTCAGAAAATCCCTGTGTCAGGGTTACATTTAGCTATGAATAATAGAAATCCCTACCACAATGACAAATTTGTTTTTGTTTATTAAAAGGTTTCGAGATCCATGGTTGCTTCATTGGCCCAGCAGCTTAATAATAGGCTTTCTGAGAAAATTTAAGTCATTCTCTCATGGTCAAAAGATAGTTCACCTATGACATTATTCCAACTATAGTTCCAGCTATGACATTGGCACTCAGAGAGAAGGAAGAACACTAACATGTCTTCCTTTACCAGAAGGGGAAAAATTTCCCAGAATTCTTCAGCATCCTTATATCTCAACAGGGTCACATGAACATCTCTACCTGAAAGGGAGATAAGTTTGTCTGGGAAATCAGGGATTTGACTGCTGCCTTAGGCAAATATTATTTTATTTAAAATTTTTAAAATTGATTTTGAGAGAGAGAAGCAGGGAGAGAGGAGAGAGAGAGAGAGAGAGAGAGAGAGAGAGAGAGAGAGAGAGAGAGATATTTGTTGTTCTACTTAGTGACTCATTCTTGTATGTGCCCTGACTGGAGATTGAGCCTACAACTTTGACCGTGGGGATGATACTCTAACCAACCGAGCTACCAGGCCAAGGCACAAGTACTATTTTCTAGGGCAAAGCACATCTCATTCTACAAAAATAATTTTAAAAATACTATGTTCTATGCACAGAAGGGAGAATAGACATTAGATAAATAATAAATAATATCTGACACACACAACCCTTCTAAGCTTCAGCATCCTCATCTGCAAACCAGAAATGCTAATAGCAGTACACCTCAGAGGATAATGGGAGATAATAAATGTAAGCACTTAGCCCAGTGCCTGGCAAATAGCCAAGATTCAATAAAAAGTAGCTGGTAATATAGTTAGTATTTTGTCTTCAGAACATGCAGTTTGATCTGAGAAATCTCTAGGGAAGAAATGGTTGTTTTGCCCTCTTCCCTCAAGAATCTGGAACTCTAATGCATGTACGGAAACCTTGAAAGCCCTTTTTCGGTATCAATTTTATCATCTACCATACACCAACACTTCACTATAGTAGCAATCACATAGAATTTTACCACACAAAACAGGAGGAATTTCTAAGTTCTCTTACAAGGAATGGGGGCCAGATTAACGACATTGTTTTCCTTTTGAGCCCATGCAAAATGTCAAAACTCTGTATCTTGCACTTTTCAATCTTATGAAAAAAAATACCTTATAAAACTTTCTGATGTTGCAAGCTGACATAGATGCTTAGCATCCCTTTAAGTTCTTTAAGACATACTCATTCCTGGAAGTAGGAGATGAGCATCATACAATTATGACCATGTCTACCTAGTTCTAAGCCATTCTGTTAGACCCATTCTTACTCCTGGTTCTAGTTCTGAATCCCTGAGCTGCTGAGAGCGACTTCTTGTTTCACTGCCCTTTCTTAGTCCTTTAGGATTTCATGATAAACACTGTTCTTCTAGCTCCAAACTTGTGTCCTCTCAGTGTTCTCTCTGGCCACTTCAGGTAAATTTTCTCTATTTTGGTCAACTGAGTAGACGTCTTTATTCTAGCTTACCTCTAGTAAGGCAAGATAACATAACTGATCATGTTGAGAACACTGTGCCAATGAAGAAAGAGGTAAGTACAGTTGGGCATATGACATTTACTAAGGCTGGAAAGCATCCAATGCCTTTTATAAGTATTTACTTAGGAGGGAATAATCCACGGTGTCATTTTTTAATTATTAAGGACTAGAGGTCCAGTGCACGATATTCGTGAACTTGAGGACGGAGGAGAGGGAGGTCTGTCCCTCAGCCCGGCCTGTACCCTCTCGCAGTCCAGGAGTCCTTGGGGGATGTCTGCCTGCTGTGGAGGCGGGAGAGGCTCCTACCACCACCACTATGCTCACCAGATGTGAGCCCGGCTCAGGGCTTCTGGCTGAGCAGCACTCCTCCTGGGGGAGCGCACTGACCACGAGGGGGTAGCTCCTGCATTGAATGTCTGCCCCCTCGTAGTCAGTGCTCATCATAACGACCGGTCATTCTGCTGTTCGGTTGATTTGTATATCATCCTTTTATTATATAGGATATTTGATTGCTCATCCCTATAAAAAATGTTTACAATGCTGTGATTAATTGTATTATACAGAGTAGTTCCCAGGAGAAAAATATTACATCTTTTTCAAATGATCAACATGTACTATCAAATGCTTTAAATCCTGTGTAGAATATAAATAAGTAAAAAACATGTTTCCTGTTCAGAAAGAGTTTACAGTCTAGCTGATGATGGCTAAGTATACTTAGAGACATTCACACATACTCCATGTGAGGCAGTATTGAGTAAAACAGGTAATAGGCATTATTTTAATAAAGGCAGAGATCACCAATGCTCAGGGTAGTCAGTAAGATTCTTAAAAAAGAGCTAGACGTTCGTGTATGTAGGGACATCTGAAGAGGCCTTCCTAGGTTCTTTACAAGTTGAGAAATAGTAAAGATGAAGGCCAAAATAATCACCTTTAAAAAATATTTTTATTGTTTTCAGAGAGGAAGGGAGAGGGAGAGAGAGATAGAAACATCAATGACAAGAGAGAATCATAGATTGGCTGCCTCCTACACGTCCCATACTGGGGATCAAGCCTACAATCCAGGCAAGTACCCTGACCGTGAATCTAACTGTGACCTCTTAGTTCATAGGCCAATGCACAACCACTGATATTGGCCAGGCTCACCTTCTTTCTTGATAAAAGACAGGTTGACAGATGCATATTAAAGTCTTAGCTAATTTGGGCTTCTAACAATGAACCCCTAAGATTCATGCCATAGCTGAATGGCATTCATGCCATAGCTGAATGGTTGCACTGAATGGAGCAGAAAGCTACCCAGAAGGAGGATGGAACTGAGCCATATATTCTCAATTCTTCTATTTTACCAATCGATGTTTACCTCATTAGGGATGCATTAGGGTGTGGAGAAAAGCTCAGAGTAAACGACTTGAGCTTCCTTCTAGTTGGGATCATCAGGAGTAGGTAAGTTTTCCTATAGTTACACTCTGGTTCCAGAACAATGAGCAAATTTAAATAGAGAGAGATGAGATGTGAGTGCATTGCATCTCACACATGGAAAAGTATACAGATTTGTGGAGGAGTGAGAAGGTTATATTCATACTTGTAGTATAGCAGGGCATTAAACATGAGTAACATGTAACATCCTTAAGTTACTTAATGTACAAAAGGTAGGTTAGGGTAGGTGGGTTGAAAATTTAATCTTTCCCTGTGATATGTAGGGTAACTGTAGTCTTCTGCCCACACCCTTACATAATTCTTTTATGTAATGCTATGTTAAAACTTTGGAGGATTAAAGAGACAATATGAGTAGCTTAACATTTACCACCATTATAAATTTCAAAGGAGACTATGGGATAAAAGCTATATTTTTGAAAAAATTTTATGTAAATCAAAATAATTATATATAATGCTCTAATATTAGACCATGTAGAAGGCTATCAGAAGATTTCCTGGGAGAAACAGTTGGGTGGGAATCTCTGCTTTTTCAAAAGGGCATTTCTTAGAGTATGATGCTTGTGGGACACAGAAATGTCCACCCAATTTGTTTCTATCATTCCAGGTTCCCCCTCCATTCCAGGGGTTTAGATAATACTAGTAAATGAAATTCTTAGAAAAATCCACTTATAAGCAAGACCATCAGAAATCATACACAGCTCCAAATAAGGCTCTCAAGTGGCCATTACAAAAATATTTGAAATCTTACAGCATGATACACTGTGTGTTTAAACAAAATCATCGTTAGTAGGAACACAATTTGGTTCCTTTTGAGTCCAGTTTGTGCTTATCTTACATCTAATTACTTTTGGGTTCAAAATAAGGAAGGCTTTTTTTTTTTTTTTCAAACTGAAGTCTTTGGAACAGTGTTATTCATATTATAATCCCTTTAAAGATAATGTCAACCAAAGCATGAAATATGCTAGTGACATGAAGAAGCAATATACTAGTAGTGTAAGCACAGTTTCTGTTTTTAATAAATACCATTTTGCAGATACTCTTTGTGTAGTGAGTAAACATGATAAGAGGGAATATTATTTTAATAGGAAGTTGTATTAAAAATTTTGTGAAAATTTTTCTCTATTATTTGCAAGCTAAGAGAAAGGAAGTCAGTAGTATAGAAATTATATGAGCACCTGAGTTCTATCTACTGTAATCTGTGGCCAATTTTGCCAGCCTTTTCCCTTTTTTAGTGTGTGTATGTGTGTGTGAAGCATAATATGTATACAGTGAAGTACACCAAGCACCATCTCAGCGAATTAGGCCAGAGTAGACACCCATGTACATGCCAAAGACTAGACACCTAAGTACCCTGGAAGCCCTCTTCATGTCCTATCTAAACCAGTATTCCTTTCCTCCTCTTCCAACATTAGCCTCTACCCAAGGTTAAATGGTATAACTAAGTTTCACCTATGTTTAATGTATACATCATGTGCATATGTGCATACAAATGAAGTGTTATATATTTTCCTTTGTTTGTTTTCTTTTATTCAGCATGGTTTTTGTAATATGTGTCCATGTTACTGCATGTAGCTATAGTTTTTTCATTTTTATTGTTGTGTACATAATAGTCTATTGTAGGAATATACCATCATTTTTTCATTCTACTGTTGTTGGCTATTGGTCGAGCCTCCAGTCATGTTGGACCCAGGATTTTTATATACTAGGATTCTTTTATTTTATAAAAGCTTTATTTTCTTTGTCGTACAGATTTTAGATATGCAATTCACCTTAGATGATAGGAGTTACATTTCATTTTTTTCTTCTCTATGTGAATATCCAATTTATCCATTTGTTAAGAGCATCTTTTCTCAGTGCTCTGCAATGCCACCTTTCTGTCAAATCAACATCCCTACATGCATGATGTGTTTTTAGCTCTCTGCTCTATTCAGTTTGTCTATTCTTGCATCAGGATCATAATGTCTTTATTTGCAATACGTTTTGACATCAGGTAGATCAAGTTATCCCAGCTAGTTCTTTCTAAAGAGTCTCTCAACTGTTTTGGGCCTATTTTATTACTATATACATTTTAAATTCAGCTGATCAGGTTCTATACAGATTGATTTGAGAACTGACTCTTTTACAATATTGAGTCTTCTACTTTGCAGAAGACTCCATGTATTTGAGTCTTTAATGTCTTTCAATAATGGTTTATAATTTTTTAGGGAGGCATCTTTTACATCTTTGTAGATTTATTCCTAAGAATATGATTTTTTAAAAATATATTTTATTGATTTTTTTACAGAGAAGAAGGGAAAGGGATAGAGAGTTAGAAACATCGATGAGAGAGAAACATTGATCAGCTGCCTCCTGCATACCCCCTACTGGGGATGTGCCCACAACCAAGGTACATGCCCTTGACCGGAATCGAACCCGGGACCCTTCAGTCTGCAGGCTGACGCTCTATCCGCTGAGCCAAACCGGTTCTGGCAAAATATGATATTTTTAATGCTATTATAAACAAGACTTTAAAAAATTGTTGTTTTGGTTAGTGAAAATAAAAGAGATTTTTGTATTTTCATTTTATATCCAGAAACTTTCTAACTTTCCTCTTAATTAGAATAATTTTTCTATAGATTCTTTTGTATTTCTTACATCTCTAAATAGTGGCTATTTTATTTTTTCTCTTCTTTTCCTTATCCCTTTTGTTTACTTTCTTTCCTCATTGGGTTAGCTATACCCTACAGAAGTCTGAAGTGTTAAATAAAACACTGAGAGCAATCATACTTATTTTGTTTTTGATCCCAAGAGGAAAGCTTTCAAAATTATACCATTTTGTATGATGTTAACTTACATCACAGAGGAGCAGGAGGAAGGGACCCTTACTTAGTAGAACTTATGCTACTCCCTTATATTTCTAGTTTACCATTTTTTGTTGTTTTTAAACCATGAATGAATATTGAGCATATAAAATACTTTTCTTGCACTTATAATAACCATGTGATTTTCTTCTTTATTTTATTACTAGGGGCCCGGTGCACAAAAATTTGTGCACTCGGGGTGGAGGGAGTCCCTCAGCCCGACCTGTGCCCTCTCACAGTCTGGGACCCCTCAGTGGATGTCCTATGATGATCCCAGTCTGCCAGGCGCCTTTTGTGTGTGTGTGTGTGTGTGTGTGTGTGTATGTGTGTGTGTCATCACTGGGGACCTGCCCCCAGCCGC
>PVJC01052774.1:0-11044 GCA_004026665.1 Murina feae
AGAAGCTTTTTATTTTGATAAAGTCCCATTTGTTTATTTTCTCTTTAGTTTCCAATGCCCTAGGGGCTGTATCGGTGAAGAAACCGCTTTGGCATATGTCTGAGATTTTGTTGCCTTTGTATTCTTCTAGTATTTTTATGGTTTCCCGTTTTACGTTTAAGTCCTTTATCCATTTTGAGTTTATTTTTGTGTATGGTGTCAGTTGGTGGTCTAGTTTCATTTTTTTGCATATATCTGTCCAATTTTCCCAGCACCATTTATTGAAGAGACTGTCTTGATTCCATTGTATGTTCTTGCCTCCTTTGTCAAATTACTTTCTTAATATCATGAAATATCAAGTCAGTGTTCAAATTTCTAATTGGATGTCTGTATCAGATCCAAACCAGGATAATTGCCATTACTTGATAGGTCTCTTTGGTCTATTTAACCTAAGGTTCCCATTCTTTTTTTCTTGCAATTTATTAGTTGAAGGAACTATATTATTTGCATGCAGAGTTTTTGACAGTCTGTATTTTGTGCATTTCATTCTTGTGGTGTCATTTAACACATTACTCTGTGCTTTCATTTGTTAATCAGCAAGAGATGTGATTGATATATACAGTAAACTGTACAATTTAAAGTATATACCTTCATAAGCTTTGACATATTTATGCACCAATGAAACCATTACGACAGTCAAGGTAGTGAACATATTTATTGTCCCCATATGTGTGCTCTTGACTTTTTGTAGTCACTGCCACATGGATGTCACCTTCCTTCAAGCAAACACCATTTGGATTTGTGCTATTTTAATGTAGCTTACATATCCTAGAGTATTAGATAGAATCATATAGCATTTGTTTTTTGTTTGGATTCTTTCACTAAGCATAATTGTTTTGAGATTCATGCATGGTGTTGCTTATATAAATAGCTAATTTCTTATTGCTTAGTACTATGCCATTAAATGGGTATATCACAATTTGTTGATAGTAATTTCTATTGTTTCCAGTTTTGAGCTATAAGCAAAGCTGCTATATACATTTGTATATAAATCTTTGTATAATATATATTTTCTTTTTAAAAAAATTATATATATATATTCCCCCCCCCCCTTTTCTCTCAGGTAAACGCCCATGGTGGAATGGCTGGATGGGGAGTAGTGATGGTGGTAATTGGGATCTAGCAAGGTTAGTGTGTGTTTAACTTCACCAGCGTGGGAGTTCTTCCACCAACACTTGTAAGGTCAGTCTTTTTAATTTACTTCATTCTGATGGATATGTAATTTCGTTTTGGTTTTAATGCGCATTTCTCTGATAACTAATGACTAATAATATGCTTATTTGCCATCTGTATATCTTCTTTGGTTAAGAGTTTGTTCAAATGTTTTGCTGGTTTTTAAAAATTGGGTTGTTTTCTTATGTTTTGAGAGTTCTTTGTTTATTCTGGATGTAAGTCCTTTATTAGATACTATATGCTTCACAAATGTTTCCTTACTGTATGTTGGTCATTGTTTTCTTTTCTTATAAGTGTGTTTCAAAGAGCAAAAGTGTTTACTTTTGATGAAGTTCAGTTTATTGATTTGTCCTCTTATGTATCATGCTTTTGTTGTCAGAGCTAGGAAGTCTTTGTTTAACTCATGGCCACAAGGTCTTTTCCTAAGTTTTCTTCTAGGTGTTTTGTAGCTTTAAGTTTATGTTTAGATTTATGATTCATTTTTGAATTGATTTTTGTAGATGGTGACAAATGTGGCTCCCAGTTTGTATTTTTGTATGTGATATCCAGTTGTCCCAGGACCATTTATTGAGAAGGCTATATTTTCTTCATTGCATGTCATTTGCGATTTTGTCAAAAATACATATATGTGTGGGTCAATTTCTCGACTCTGTTGGGTCCTATTTATCTATGTGGTTACTTTGATGATAATACCACACTGTCTTAATTAATGTAGCTTCATATAATTCCTGAAATCAGGTGGTCTCCCCAATTCCACCCTCCCCCCGCTTTCTATGGTTTCACTTTTCATAGTTTTAGTTACTTGCAGTCAACCATGGTCTGAAAATAGTAAATGGAGAATTCTAGAAATAAACAATGTTTTAGATTGTGCACTGTTCAGAGTAGCATAATGAAAGCTCATGCCGTCTTGCTCCATCTTGCTCATCTGTGAATCATCCCTTTGTTCAGTGTGTGCATGCTGTATATACCACCTGCCTATTAGTCACTTAGTAACTGACTCAGTTATCATATCAGTTGTGATATTACAGTGTTTGTGTTCAAGTAACCCTTATTTTACTTAATAATGACTCCAAAGTGCAAAAATAGTGATGCTGACAATTTGGATATGTAAAGTGTTTCCTTTAAATGAAAAGGTGAAAGTTCTTGACTCAATAAAGTAAGAAAAAAAAATCATATGCTGAGAATGTTAAGATCTGTGGTAAGAATGAATATTCTACCCATGAAATGATGAAGAAGGAAAAAGAAATTTGTGCTAGTGTTGCTGTCGCACCTCAAACCACAGTGCTTAGTGAAGATGGAAAGCCATTAAGCTTTATCATAAGTATGTATGTATGCATATATTTATGGGAAAAAACATAGTATATATAAAGTTTGGTATTCCCCTTGATTTAGAATGTATCCCCAACAGATAAGAGGGGACTATTGTACCTTAGAATGGGACTATATTTGGAGATACAGCTCCAAAGAGGTAAATGAGGTATAATGAGGTCATATGAATTGGTCCCAACTCATATGTCCTTTTAAGAAGAGGAAACGAGAACACAGACTGTGATAGATACCAGGCACATGTGTACATCAAGGGAAGACCTCACTGAGGACACAGTAAAGTGGCCATCTGCAAGCCAAGGAGAGAAGCTCAGGAGAAACCACACTGTCAATACCTTGCTCTTGGACTTTTAGAACGGTGAGTACATAGATTTCTGAGTTTATGCCACAGTCTGTGACACTTTGTCATATTGGCCTGATGAACTAATACAGAGGGGCAGTCTTGATCTCTTAGCTTCTCCCTTTCATAACAGGAATATTGGTGTTGTTTGTTCAGGTCCATACTCGCTGCTATAACAAATATCCCCCAAATATATACGGGTCAAATAAAGTCAAAGTTTATTTTTTTGCCAAAACTGATGTTTCTGAATGGTTGGCATTTCTCCCTCAACTGCTGATAAAGGGATTTGGGATCCTGCTGTTTTGTGGCTCCACCAACCTTCAAAGCTTGACCTTTCACATGCTTATCTGCTTCAAGGCCCGGAGAGGGAGAACGTGGAGGAGAATGCAGGAAAGGATTTTATGGGCAGTTCTGAAAGTGACATATATCACTTCTGTTCATATTCCTTTGGCTAGAATTTAGTTACTGGGCCACACAGAACTGCCAGGGGAAATGTTGTGTCACCTAGTTGTGTGACCAGTGGGAAGAAGGCAAGGTTTGGGGAAAGTCAACAAGTTTTTGCTGTAGGTATTATAAGACACAGAGAATGACCCTTCCCCATCAGATAGAATATTCTGAATAACTTCTTTAGGCCTCATTTTCAAATATGACTACACAAGTGACCTGTTCCATGAATTTGTGCACATTAAAAGGGAATTAATTAGAGGAAATATTTTAATATTGCTATTTGCCCTTTCTCTATAATAGAAATGAAAGAAAATTAGTAAAATGTATATGAAGATCCCTCTCTGGGGTGTGCTATGGAACTCAGAGTCAAGTCCCCGCCCACCCACGCCTTGAAATCACGTGAGGCCCAGACCTGGCCGGTCTCACCCCCGTCAAGCCCCGTGTGGGGGTGGTGGGCGCAGCCTCAGGTCCCCCGGTGCAGCTTCAGGTGCCGTGCTGGGGTGGGGGGTGTGGCCTCAGATGGCCATGGCTTCATGATGTGATGGTTATTTTGCATATTAGCTCTTTATTATATAGGATTACTCAAATGTTTTTAAGAAAGCGCTTTTGATTCTATAGCTTCTCAGAGACTCTGTTCAGAACCAAAGCCAACCAAACCACTTTCATTTGACTTGTGTTATACTTGGGTCAGTGGCATTTTCTAAATTCATTGACTAAGATCTATGAGGGCTTAGCATATAATCCTGTGAGGAAAGTATTTCATGCTCCATGTTAGAGCTGCAGAAATAGATGAGATGAAGTCAAATAGTTGCACATGACAGAGTCCAGATTCGAAACCAGATGTGTTTGGCTCAGCACCTCTGTGCCAGAATGTTGTTGTAGTGAATCTCGCTTTAAATAATTGGACGCCATTGACAGAAGTTTTAATCTACCTCCAGTTAACAGGAACTTATGAACTTATTGTTGAGTCTCAATTCTGTGTCTTATTGGGTTTGTGGTCTTAGATGCATTAATTTTCCTCTGAGAGCCTCACTTCTATCATCTATGATATGGTGATATGGGGATGATAATTCCTAACTCACAGAGATTTCTATGGACTAACCAAGATGGTACCTGTGGGTGGGCTTTCTACCTGCTCTAAGAATGTAAAGTATGGGACCTGGCTCAACTGCCTGTTGATTCCTGCTGGACATGGTCATAAATACAGTGTAAGAATAGAAACTCCGGGGCCTGCAGGGTGGAGGACACATGAAAGGTACCATTGAAAGGGACAAGGGGCAGCTGCAATGCACTTCCCGCAGACTGCCTCCACATGTGGGAACTTGACCTCAGGGTGTAAAGCTTGTAATTTTCCATAAAGCTCAATTTATAAATGAACTTTCTCAATGGTAAAGTTAGCATGTAATTAAAACAGAAATCATGTCAACCAAACAAAAAAATTCTTGACTGTAGATAAAAGGCATTTTGGTAATGTGGTTCCTACACTGTGCCAGGCTCTGTGCTAGGTCGGCAGGGGACAAAGGCAAGTCAGGCTAGGCTCCCCTGGGAGGTCGTAATCCAATGGTGAGAAGATAAAGTGGTGTTATAATAGAATTTGGTGTAATGTGATTTGACTCGCATTATCCTTGAGGTTGTTAGGCTGGGGTCTGCACAAGGCTTTTTGTAGCTGAAATTGACACAGTAAAGCAATTTGTGGCACTAGTTGGGGATGTTTTGGGAAATGTTTCCAGGGTTTTAGTGTTTCTCATTTAGTGTATCTCATTTGATGCATTCTGTTCAATGATCAATAATCCCATTTTCCTGGTGGGGTGATAAGGGTCTGAGAGTCACAGAAGCTGGCCTGGGACCCAAGTATCTGTTTCCAGCCTGCCCTCACAGTGGCTCAGATAGGGAAGGGAGCTGACAGTATTTGAATAAAACAAGCTCTTATTTCTTCTATGCTGGATTCCATGTATTATTTACTAAAAAGTAAGAAGTTCAGCTGCTATTAAAGGTATCAAAATCAGGAACTAAATTTAATGTCTGAATCTTATAGGTGAGGAACTCAAGGGCCAGAGGGGAGCAGTGACTTGTCCAGGGTGACACAGACAAGGCAGAGCTAGAATCCAGTGCAGGGGCAACTGCAATTTTAGTCTGCCCATTTTTTTAGTAATGGTGCTTGAATTTTCCCATTCTCATACCCAGGCCATACTCATCCTCTTATTTTACCTCTGGGCCTGGCTAATCTATGTAAATTATCATTCAGACCTCAGTGATTGGCTTGATGATGGAAGTAGGACCCAGCCTGACAAACCTAAACTAATCCCTGGATTTTTACTGGAGCTCCTGGAAAACAGTTACTCTTCATGGGTTGCTGAACCAATAGGATATAAATCTGAGCTGCAGAGAGTCATCTGAGACTGAAGCAAGCAGAGCTGAGGGATGGAGACATGATGTTTGGTGATATTTGAGTACCTGGATCCAGCCTTGCTGAAGTCTTTAGTCACATGAGCCAATAACATTTCTTTTTTTTAATGCCCATTTTGATTGATTTTTCTGTCACTTTCACCTGAAATGACTCTGACTTAAATGGTTTTGTGAATTTTTTAAAAAAACCAATGGACAGGAATTACTGTATTTTTCTATTTTACAGTGAAATAGGAGATAGGGGCCCAGTCCATTTGTAATCAGGTGCTTAATCAAGTTTCACAAGATTCAAGGCTTGGTGACTCTCTTGTTTTGGGAATGCCTCACATAGGCACTGTTCGATGCCTCCAGTACCCGCCTGGGGTATGGACATACTTTATCCTGTTTCAAGAGGGGAACACACTATCCACCACAGAGTAGGTGCTAAAATACTGTTGAAATGAAGCAAAGAAAGAACATTCTTATAAAAAAGCATATGAAGCATGTGAAGACACAGTTCACAGAAAAAGAGATACAGATGGGAAACACATCCTTGAAAGATGTCTAATCTCACTAAAAATTAATAAATACAAATAAAAATGAGATATTATTTTTCACCCATGAGTTTGTCACAGAGCTAGAGGTTGCCTAATACCTGGGGATGGGGGAATAGACACTTCCATGAGCTGGTATTAGGAGGGTAAGACCATACAGTCTTTTTAAAAAATATATATTGATTTTTTACAGAGAGGAAGGGAGAGGGATAGAGAGTTGGAAACATCAATGAGAGAGAAACATCAATCAGCTGCCTCCTGCACACCTCCCACTGGGGATGTGCCCACAACCAAGGTACATGCCCTTGACCTGAATCAAACCTGGGACCTTTCAGTCCGTAGGCTGACGCTCTATCCACTGAGCCAAACCGGTCAGGGCCCACACAGTCTTTTTGCAGGGCAATTTGGCAACGTCTGTTAAATGTGAAAATACATAAGCCACTTGGCCTCCTGCTTGAAATTTATTCTGATGAAATCCCAACAAATATGCAAAGACAAGCAAAAGACCGTTTGATACAGTATTTTTTTGCAATAACAAAAGCTGGAAACAAGTGCCCATCCAAAAGGGACTGTCTAGATGAGTCACTGTACCTCCACACTGTGGGATAAATTTCAGCTGCTGAGAAGAATGAGGTGGGCCTGGCTGTGTGGGTGTGGCAAGGTGCCCAGGGTGTACTATATTGACAGGGTAGAACAGGATGTGTGGCACGATGCTATTTGTGTTGAAACAAAAATGAAGTCTTACCAGCATTAGGGTGAAGTTCAGTTGAAAAGCAGGATTAGAGGGTCAGAGGACTTTGATTTTCAACTTCTTATTTACAATTTGATTTTTAAAACTGTGAACACATACTACCTTACGATTTTGTTTACGTAGTTGAGTACCTAATAATGATGCACAAGGTGAAGATGGTCAAAAGGTAGGAAGGGAGGTGTATCATTTTTCAGTTCCCTTCTCCAGCTCCCTGAGAAGGAATGACTACACTCCTAGCCAGTTGGTATTGTGTTTAGGAGGAGGACGGGGAGGAGAAATGAGAGAGAAGACTGATGGGCATTGGCTGTTACTCTGGCCAGCCAGGTGTAAGGCCCTTTTTGGGTCATTCTGTGACCCTGGCTCTGGGCGTCGGGCCTCCTGAGCCCCCCACTGAAGCTGGTGAAGACCTTCAGGGATGCCCCTGCCCTAGTTCTTCCAAGGACCCCAAGGAATGAGGCACTGGAGTCCCTGAGAATTGGCCCCCTACCTTCCAGCTCCCCTTGGATGAGGCCTGTCTGGCAGATGCTCAAACACTCATTAGGCACGATGGGTCTGTAGGCAAATATTTACCCCTTGCAGCTGCAGGCTGAGCTGGGCTGCAGGTGCTGGGCAGAGTCCTGTTTACCCAGAGCTGAGCCAGGCGAAGCTGTGTGTTTGCTGAGCTCCATTCCTGGCCTGGCCTGGCTCAGGTGCTGGGGAGGAAGCTGGAGCAGCAGACGATGGGCCCAGTGGGGAGTTGGGGTGCCTCCCTGGCAGCAAAACTCTGCATGGGCCTCAGTATAAAGTCCTGACTCTTGTCCTCAGGGTCCTATGAGACCGGCCTTGTCCTATTTCTTGTAACCTTCCTCTGCACTGTTTGCAGCGGGTGGTGAGGTAGGAGGAGTCCTTCCATACTTCTGCCCAGTGCCCACTCCTACTCATTCTTGGGTCCCCCTGACCACCTTTCACCTGCAGTGGGTAGGTTCCCTATTAGCTGTTGCCACAACTCCACAGCTCATGGGAGTCCTGTGTGCTATTTCCTCACACTTTCCTGGTTACTGTTTGTCTTCTCTGCTAAGTGCTGGAAGAGCAGGGATAGAGGCGGGTTTGTTCCCCACTGTTTCCCCAGCACCTCCCCTAGGCCTGGCATCTAGCAGATGATTGCCATATATTTGTCAAGTGTTATCCTTAGTGAAGCCAAGCAGAGGGGACTACATGGGCAAAGGCACAGAGGTGGGGTGGAGGGATTCGAGAGGAAGTGGTGGGGAATGGCTGGAAAGTCATGTGGGTGGTCGGACTCTGAAAGGCCTTGAATGCCATGCCAACAAGTTTGGTTTTATCTGGTCAGAAATGGAGAATTGTTGGAAGGTAAAGGGAATGCAAACAGTACTACAAATGAGAAAATGATAACCTTGATTCTTTGCGTTGAACAGTATAAATTCTGAAGTTTTCAATAATGGCCTGCAAGGCCCTATGTCATCTGCTGTTTCCATGGCATCCCCTTTCCTGTCACTCTCCCTTCACTTTCTTGAACACCAAAAATGTACTTCAGCTCCAGGGCCTTTGTGCTTGCTGTTTCCTCAGGCCAGAATGCTTTTCCCTGGATATCATGATGTAACTCCTGACTTTGTTTAAATCTCAGTCTCCCATGTCTCCTACCAGAGAGAGACCTTCTATGACACTGTGGACAAAAGAGCCCCATTCCCCAGTGCCCTTATCCTGCTTTATTTTCCTCTGTACGATTTGTATCTGTTTATTGTCTGTCTCCTCTACAGGGCTGTCAACTTCAAGAAGGCAGGGATGCCATCTCTTTTGTTCACTGCCATATCTTCTCAGCCTAGAACAGGCACATTTAGGTTCTATGAATGCTTGCTGAATAAATGAATGAGTGAGTAATAGTAAGCCAAGCCTCTCAGGTCCTGCAACGATGCTGACGGTTGCTCCCATGGGCCCAGCCCTTTCCTGTTTCTAAAGCCCTCTTACAGCCATTAGCTTCTTTGACCTGTGCAGCAGCCAGGTGGGGCGCACAGGACAGGGATTATTTCTGTCTTAGGAAAATGATTATGTCGGGCAAAAAGCCATCATATCACATGGACAGAGAGGGGAATTAAATGCCTGAGGCTCGTGACTTCAACAAATTGGGTTTTAAAATTTGATGTGCAAGAATTGTGTCAAAGAGGACAGAGTCTGCATTCTGAGGCAGGTCTTCCTTGCATTCAGTTCTCAGCTCAGCTCTTCACCTACTCTGTGATGGGGGACACACTGAGCCCCTTCTCTGAGGTTTGTCTTCTCCTTCTGTAAAGTGGACATATGATTCCCTGGAACAGGTGTACTGCAGAGGTGACTTAACACGGGCATTTCCTGGGCCATCCCGTCTCCTGTGCATCCTTTTTGGTAGCTGTGTCGTATTCCACTGGGTGGAGCCATAGGCTTTGCTTAACCAGTTGACGTGATAGATACGACAGCTGGATTGGTGACAGTAGTTACCAGTCACTGAGCACTGAACCCTGCTGGGGGTCAGGCTGGCACTGTACTTCAATTGCTCATCCAATTCCAACTGCAACCCAGGCAGGGCTGCTAACTGTCTTATTTTGAGGATGAAGTTAAGGGGCTGACCCAAGGCCACACAACTCAGAGAGGTCAGAATTGGAAGCCACACTGTCAGATCTGAGAGCTTTATACTCTCTGTGCTCTAGTGGAATTTTTGTTTCATTTTATAAACCAGAAAAATGAGGCTCAGAGAGGCCAATGATTTGACCCAGCTAGGCGGGGCTGGGATGAGGCAAAGCCAGGTCTTTCAGTTCCTACCCTGTGTTCTCCTCTAGCCCACCCCCGTGCACCCTGTCCACATGTCTCATTCCTCTGAACTGGAGACAGTAAGCAGCCGAAGATGGACTGGCCTTCTAGCATCTGCTCTGCAACCAGCTGAAGGCTTAAAGACAGGGCCAGAAATCACTAGTGAGCAGAGGAATCCTATATCTTCTCGGGGACCAGTCTTTTCTCCCTTCCCCCCTTTTTTCTCCCCCCTCTCTCAAAGAGCTTTGTACCAATTAATTAGCAGACATCCAAGGCTCCAGTTGGGACCAGGTGGGCCCAATTCATTAGTGCGGAATGACATTAATGTCCCCAAAATGTTGAGACAAATGGAATAATTTAGGGAAGGAACTGATGTAAGGATGACTCTGAAGCTGTTGTGGACAAAGGAATTACGGTACAAGGAAGAGAGGGAACAGAGCAGGTGTGGGAGGAGAGCCTGGCCGGTCCTCAGGGTGCCCGATGAGAGGAAAGCAGCCTAACAGCGCTGACGTGAGCAGGGTCTGTCCTCCTGTACCCTCTATTCTCCCTCCTCCCTCCTCAGAGGTCTCTGTGGACTGTGTAAAAGAAGAACCCAGGGACCATTACACCCTTCCTGCCATGGGTAGTTGTGACCTTGGGCCAGTTGCAGCGGCAGTGCTGGGTGGTGGCCGAGTCCCAGCTCCAGCTCTGTCACTGCAGTTGGAGTGGCTTTCAGCAAACTGCTCATCTCTGGGTCTCAGTGTGGGTGGGAGGTTTGGGGGGTTGGGGGGGGGCGGGGAGAGGGTAATAACCTCTACCTCTTGGGATGGGCGGGAGGTGCGTTTTTTTTTTTTTTAATTAATCTTTATTGTTCAGATTATTACGGTTGTTCCTCTTTTTTCCCCCATAGCTCCCCTCCTCCCATTTCCCACCCCAACTTCTGTCCTTGCCCCCCCACTGTCCTCATCCATAGGTGTACAATTATTGTCCAGTCTCTTCATGCACCCCAACACCCTTAACCCCCAAAAATTGTCCGTCCACTCCATTCTATGCCTCTGATTCGATTCTATTCACCAGTTTATTCTGTTCATCAGATTTTTTATTCACTTGATTCTTAGATTCACTCATTGATATATATTTGTTGTTCATAATTTTTACTTTCCTTTTTCTTCTTCCTCATTCTCAAAGAATACCTTTCAGCATTTCATATAATACTGGTTGGGTGGTGATGAACTCTTTTAGCTTTTTCTTGTCTGTGAAGCTCTTTATCCGACC
>PVJC01052775.1:0-11025 GCA_004026665.1 Murina feae
TCCCAGCCAAAGCAACTCCCTTGGCAACTTCACTGCTCAGCATGAGCCATGAATTGAGTGTCCCCCTCAGTGCTGTAGAGAACCCCTGGATTCCCTTGCTGCCTGGTGGAAGACAAGGACAGCAGTTTTCTGACTGACCAGTGCACATGCCATTTTACTCTAATGCTGCTCTCTCAAGCTGGCATAAGATATCTTGCAGAGAAATTTTCCTCAGATGTTTAAGCAGGAAAAAAAGGGGGGGTATTAATCTCCCTCTGCTTTAAATTTTCCCCTATAATACATTAAGTTCCTATCCTTTCATGTTCTGACTCTTTAAATGAGGGCCTGGGGATCTGCAGCTGAAACTTGGACCTTTGAAGATGTTATCTTCCTTATTCTCTTTTTCTATCTGTGTTTCTCCTCCCCATATCATGTTCAAAAAGGGTCCGCTACTCCTTTGTGTATGAGAGCAAGACTATGCTCAGTGAAGGTCAGAAATATTAAGAGGGTATTTCCCACAAGGGCAACTATATACATGGAACAGATGGGGATGGATATCCAAATATGTGCATCTTCCAGTCCTGGGATTCCAGTCATGGTGTACCAAATGTCTCTAAGGATGGTAAGGTTTGAAGTCATCGTCTTTACTGTGTCCTCTGATATTGATACATGGAATGAAAAGCTAGAGCGAGAGTCAGAGAAAAATTAAAAAAAGAGAGTGAAATTGAGAGAGAACAAGCAAAGTTATTTTATCAGGTTGAGGGTGAATCTTGGTGTTGCAGTAAAGTTAATTACCTTAAGAAAAGACCAGTAATATTCAAGGATAATGAGCCAGATCAGCTTAACTGACATGAAAGCTACCAAATTTATAGGGTTAGTGCCACTGATAAAGATAATGGTGACAATAGTAATAATAAACAGTTAATGGGTTTATAATTCCATGTGAGCACGTAGTCCATACACTAGACTTAATGACTTAGCATCATTCAAGAAAGTCCCTTGTCAGCTCTTGCACATCAGACTTTTCCTCCTTGTCTGACTGATCATTTCTGGTGAGTAATCATACTTTATTCTCTGGAGCCACAGAAATAATATGTTCAGAATATGGGTGTGAATTTTAGGGGAGCTCAAGACCTCTAAATCCATGAAAATTATTATTTCTTTAATTTATTATGAAGTCTTTCATCATCAAATAAAGATGACTTAGAGAGAGAAAATGGAAGCCTGGATGGACCTGGTTTTGCACAGAGCTGTATTCACTTAATGTTGTGCATATTAGGGCCATGTTCTCCCTTTGCATATTTCCAGTATGTATGCATTTCAACTAAACTACTACTGTGCAAAGCAAGCACTCATATAACATCTGTAACTCAGCAGTGTCCTCTCCTCTTCTTCTGAAAGAATATAAAAACTTACAGAAGGTGCTTGCTAGTCTCACTTTCTTAGAGTCCTTGGCAGGCATGAGAATGTGACCCTTCTGACTATTCCAGGAAGTAGCCCCGAGCCGGTATAGATAATTAGTCCTGAGATAAGGGCCTGGCCGAGATGTTTTACTGTGTTGCTGCTGGTCCTCTCCGTTTGATGATAAGGCCTAGCAAGGACACTTACGACCATCCTCCCCGTTTCAATAAGGGCTGAGCTGGGATGTTTTACTGCTGCTGGTCCTCCCCGTTTGTTGATTAATGAACCAAAGTTCTTTGTGAAAACTTCACCAGGCCCAGGTGTTCATCTGGGAAGCCCCCCCCCCCTGCAATGTCTGCTACCCCCCTTATTTTGTAGTTTTTGCCTAAATAAGCCTGAAAAATTTGCTGTGAGGCGCTTGGCTTCTCTGCTCCTGCGAGAGCGGTGGGCTGGGTCCCAGCATGCTGGAATAAAAAAACCTGGTGCTACTTGCAGCAAGAAACGCCTCCTGTGGTTGATTGGGGTCGCTGTCGCCTCCAGGGGCAAGGGGAGGTTCTAGCCAGGATATTTCACTTCATACACTTCATTCTGCCTCCATTTTCTTTTGCCTACAATGCCTTTTTCTTACTGTTTATTCCCTCCAGTTGGCGTTTTAATGTTTGTGTTTTGCTTCCATTTTTCCCTTTTCTGCTCAAACTTCAATATTATTATTTCATTATACAGAGTTAATGCAATCCCCATGAAAATCCTAATGACATTTTTAAAAATGTATTTTTATAAGGAGAGGGAGAGAAAGATAGAAACATCAATGATGAGAGAGAATCATTGATTGGCTGCCTCTTGCACATCCCCTACTGGGAATCTAACCCGCAACCCTCGTGACCCTTTAGTCCGAAGGCTGATGTCTATCCACTGAGCCAAACTGGCTAGGGCTTTCTACTGCTCTTAAGAATGTCCTCAGGTGAGGGAAAAAACAACAGCAACAACAACAGCAGCATCAACAACAACACAGCAACATAAACTAAAAGGAAGAAAACATAGGTACTAACCTTTTGGATTTTGGTCTTAGAGAAGATTTTATGAATTTGACCCAAAAGGCAAGGGAAGTAAAGGCAAAAATAAATGAATAGGGCTATATCAAGCCAAAAATCTCTGCACAGCAAAAGAAACCACCAACAAAACAAAAAGGCAACCAGCTGAATTGGAGAGAATATTTGCAAACAACAGCTCTGACAATGGGTTAATATTCAAAGATATAAAGAATTTAAACAACTTAACACCAAACAATCCAATTTTTTAAAAATGGGCAGTGAGCCCTGACCGGTTTGGCTCAGTGGATACAGCATCGTTCTGTGGACTGAAAGGTCCCAGGTTCGATTGTGGTTAAGGGCAAGTACTTCGGTTGTTGGCACATCCCGGGGGAGGGGGGGGGAGGGGGGGAGGGTGCAGGAGGCAACTGATCGATGTTTCACTGTCATCAATGTTTCTGACTCTATCCCTCTCCCTTCCTCTCTCTAAAAAAATCAATAAAATATATTTTTGAAAAATTAAAAAGATAAAAATGAAAATGAGCAGTGAACATGAACAGACAATTCTCCCAAGAAGATACACAAATGGCTAACTGATATATGAAAAAATGGTCAAGTTCTCTGGCTATTAGGGAAATGCAAATCAAAACTACAATGAGATACCACTCTGTCAGAATGGCTTTTATCCACAAAACAAGTAGTAACAAGTGTTGAAGAGAGTGTGGATCAAAAGGATCCCTCATTCACCGCTGGTGGGAATGTGAACTGCTACAGCCACTATGAAAAGCAGTATGAAAGTTACCCCCAAAATTAAAAATAATATTAGTATATCACCCTGCAATCTTTATTATAGGCACCATCCTAAATATTTTGAAAACATTTATTCACAAAGGTATATACACTCTTATATACATTGCAGCATTTTTCACAGTGGCCAAGACATGGAAACACCAAAGTGTCCTTTGATAGATTCCTGGATGAAGAAGATGTAGTACCTATATACAATGGCATACCACTCAGAATAAGAACAGATGAACTACGGCTCTCTGCAGCATGAATGCACATTTAGAGTGTGATAAGTGAAATAAGTCAGAAAAAGTTAAGAATCATATAACTTCACTCAAATGTGGGGTATAAGATGGAAACTCATAGCCACAGTCAATAGTCTGGTGCTTATCATAGCAAAGAGAGGCAGAGAGATAGTCAAAGATAAAGGGGGCCAAGTATTTGGTGGTGGACAATTATTTGATTTGGGGCATTGGGCACACAATGCAATATATTGATCATGTATCATTAAAATGTACACCTGAAACCTATATAATCTCATTAACCAATGTCACCCTAATATATGTAATTTGAAAAGATATCTAAAAACACTGAAAGCAAGAGATAAAGAGGATATGTGTTTTAAAAAAAACTAAATGAAATAGAGAATGTTAAGTGTTAGGTCAGATAAGGGTTAAGTAAAATGTAATATTTTGAGACATACTGTCTGGAAAATATATTGATGTTACTGATATTATAAAGTAGAGATAGAGATGCAAGATTTAAAGATGGTTGATGCAATTTTTTCTAAACTATTAATATGTCACGTGTCTAAGAATCACTAAGGAAATAAATTTGGTGGACTGTCTCAAATTTAGAAAGTGCATGGGAAAGAAAACTGGCCTAAGCATGAGGCACTATCTGAGCTATAGCCTCAGCTATGCTACCAATGACCTGGGACCTTGGTGGAAACATTCCACCATGCTGAACTGTCTTCTCCATAGGTTAGAATGAAACTAGTTCATAAAGATTTATCTTCCAAATAAAGAAATCTAAAATTCAACCATGGACCAGGAGCTCAAGGTACACAATCAAACAAAAGCCAAAAACAATATAGCAGGCTGTTTATTTCAGTTCTACTGTAAATCTATTTATTAGATTCAAAAAAGAATAAAGAAGAGAAGGATTCTGGGTGTTAAATCTCTTCCTTAGCTGTAGCTCAATCATACAGTGTGTTTGATCACAGTGAAAGCCTTTGGTCACCTGGACCTTTTAATCCAAAGGACACATTTTAGTATATATTATTTATATTTTTAAATTAATTTTGAGCATTTACCATGAACTATATCCAGAGTTAACCAACTTTTATAATTTAGTCCTCACAAAATATCATTTGCTGATAATAATAACCCAACAAAATGGCTGCTAGTATGATCTCCAGTTAACACACCAGGAAACTATGGCATGAGGAGGTTGAATAACTTGTCTAAGTTCACACAGCCAGTACCTATCTAATCAAGCACAGATTCAAACTCAGGTCATCTTGTTCTAAATCCCATGCCTTTATTATACTGTTTAATTTGCCATCTTTGAGTAATCTCTTCTTCAAACTTTATTCTGATTTAGTTTCCTGGATCCCATTACATTATTGTCTTCCTGCTATAGTTTCATAGTTTGTTGCCTGTATTCCAATGCTATTCTTATTTTTATTGTTTCCAGTGTTGTTATATTATTATTATTATTTCACTTCCCAATTATTGTATTGAGAGCAGAATTTGAAGTTAAAACATTAAATTTTTACCAGTTTCTAGTGAAAGGTATTAGACCTTCACTAATGTGACCAGTATTGCTTACCAAAAAGAAAGTTTCACTAAATGTTCTTTTATTGTTTACCTCCTTTTCCCCAACCATTAATATCAATCTCTCTCATGCCTTTGGCTTCCAATTTATGTCATATTTTATCCTTTCCATTTTCTTTACCACTGTAACTCTGCCCTGCCAAGATACATAAGAACCCCCTAACCCAATAAAAAAAAAAAAAAGTATAAGCTGGCATGATAATCTCTTGATATTCTCGCTCTTGCTATCTTGTGAAATAGGCTTCTACACCTACTACATCTAGCCTTGTGTCTTAATTATTTATCTTTTTTTGAATGAAACAAAGCAAACCCATTTTTCCAAAGAGAGATTTAACCAGCAAGAAGACTTAAAATCACACAGAAATTTATGAGATAGAATATTAAAAAAATCTCACTTCACTTACAGAAAATCTTACTATAGTTAAGACAACAAAACCCCAGGCCCTTTTCTTCTGTTGATCCTCATTTTAGAATAAGACCGACTTTCACAAATAATTCTTCACTCTTTTTCAAAGAGATTGGCTATTTCAAGAGTCATAAACCACCCTTCAACAAACCTTTTATTGATCCAAAAGAGTATGGTCTGGCCATTTCAAGCAGGAAAATAAGAAATACCATTTGACAAGCACAGGACTTGCCTCCACACTCAACCTTGGATCTGCTTCAGCCATGGCCTTGGGTAGGTGCCACAATATGGACACATAGGACAGGAAAAAAGGTCCCTTGCTCTGCATCAGGAGTGTGTGCAATCAAAAACCTGAGAAACATGGGACACCTTCTAAACTCAGCAGTAACCTACTGTCCAGTATGGAATACCAGGTGCTTATTACCTCCTCTATTCTGCAGCTGCAGACTTACTGAGGTCCCACAAGTTGACTGTCTCTCCTTGGTCTAAGTCCCAGTGCTGCCTCAGAAGCTGGTGGTTTTAAAGTTCTCTTTATCCTAGGAGACCTAAGATCCAGGAGAATTAGGTAATCCAGGAAGTATCTGTGGTCTTCTGAGCTCTGGGTCCTTTCACAGGAAATACCCATTGAATACATAGATAAGCTTTTGGGAAGAACATAATTCTTAGTCAGCCCTGGGGAATTAACAACAACTTTATCAGTGGCATAGCTCACAGGGAAAGTGCTCTGATAGATACAAACAAATCATAGAAATATGTGCTATTCATCTGCAGAAGGTTTAATGGCCTCTCTGAAATGGGAGTAGTCTTATTTTCCTTATTATTTAAGCCAGTAAGCATTTACAGAAGCCAGAAATAGCAGGGTTAAAATTTCAAAGTTTTTATGTAAGATGGATACATCAGTTGAGTGTCAACCTATGAACCAGGAAGTCACAGTTCCATTCCCTGTCAGGGCACATGCCTAGTGTGGGTCATGCAGGAGACAGCTGATTAATGATTCTCTCTCATCATTGATGTTTCTATCTCTTTCTCCCTCTTCCTTCCTTTCTGAAATAAAAATATATTTAAAAAACTAAAAGATTAAGGAAAGAACCTCAATTGGAAGGAATGGAATAAATCAGTGTGGAATGAATCCATTTGTCTCTATGTCATCTGTGTATCTATCTATCTATCTATCTATCTATCTATCTATCTAATTATCTATCTATCTATCTACCTATCTATCTATCTATGTAACTATATATCTGTCATCTATCTAACTATCTATCTATCAATGTAGATATCCTATATAATAAGAGCCTAATATGACAAGTGTCTGGTTATCCAGTTGTCTGTTTAACCAATCAAAGTGTAATATACTAATGATATTCTAAGGCCACTCAACTGCTTGCTATGATGTTCACTGACTCCCAGGGGAGTCAGGTAGGTTAGCTTGTTGCTGGGGTCCTGCGAATTGGGACTGAGCAAGATGGGCCAGACATGCCCTGAAGCCCTCCTGCAGTCCCTCCCCAGTTGACCAACCTCTCCTAACCCTCCTCATCCCCAAATGCACATCGGTGGGGTTCCTCAGCCTAGCCTGCACCCTTAGATCCCTCAGGGAGTGTGGGAGAACTGGTTTCGACCTGATCCCACAGGCCAGGCTGAGGGACCACACTGATGCATGAACTTGCGCACCAGGGCTCTAGTAGATATATAAGACCTTATAGCATCATTCAGACGTACCCTGACAGAGGTTGTCTATGTCCAGTTCCATAACTCTGACCCTGTTTCTTTCTGATGCTTATGTGTGTTTTGCCCCAGGAATCCAATGTACTCCAGCAACACCACGGATGAATCAGGGTCATGAATGATGATGCAACCCATAATAAATTGTGGTTTTAGGAAACTGAAAAGGCTGCAAACCTGGCATTAATCAACAGAAAGAGGTTCTTTAAGAAACATGGCATTACAAGTTGTAATTGTGTTGATACCTTTTCTTTTTCTTATGATGAAAGATATAAGTTTAGCAAGAAAGAGTGCATGTGATAATACAGAACACAAAGAAATAGTTCTTAGAGCTGAACAGAAAAAGATAGAGCTTAAACACCATGAAGAAATCTCCTGTGCATTGGGTTGAACAATAAATAATATATAAGTACTTTTCCTCTATCCATTACTCTAAGTCTTTTTTTTTTTCATTTTCAATTTTTTTTATTTTTTATTTCATTGCTTAAAGTATTACAACAAGTGATAGATAAGTATTACAACTAAGTTTTTATTGATAAATAACTATGCCTCATGTGGGCCTATGGATTTTGCATTGCATGTTTTTAAAATCTTTATTGTTGAAAGTATTACATATTTTTCCTTTTTTCTCCCATTGACCTTTTCTAGTCTCCTCTTGCCTCCCACCCCAGGCCTTCACACCCTATTGTCTATGTCCATGGAGTATGCATATAAGCATTCAAGTCCTTTGATTGATCTCTTTTCACCCACTCTCACCTTCCCTCTGAGATTCAACAAAATAAAGTTCTTCATACTGACAGAGTCCAACACAAATAAAATATACTTTCCTATGGACTCGTATATCTAGGAGTGGCCCTAATGTAGACCATAGTTATGGGGTACATATTAGCCTCTACTGAGAACCAGGAAATTCCCTGGCAGGTTAATTCTTATGTGTAGTAAAGCCAGATACATTAGTGTGACCTACTATAGACTTCAGTATTTCCTAAGTTAAATACAAGTATATAGTTATCAAATGTACTACTTTATTTGTCTTCATAATTATGAAAACCTAATGCCGTCTACTACTTCTAAAATCTATGTCAGTACTGGGTCGGTTTGTATTGATTAATTTTTCTCTTCATTATGCGTTATATTTCCTGCTTCTTTGCATGCATATTTCTGATTGGATGCCACACATTGTGATTTTACCTCGGTGAATATAAATAAAATTTATATATACTGTTAATTTTTTCTAAAAACAAGTATTTGTATGTCTATAAATATTCCTCTTTTATTTACTTTGAATATTTTTTTAATTTTTTCAATTACAGTTAACATACAATATTATATTAGTTTCAGGTGTACAACCCAATGATTATAAATTACATAACTTGCTAAGTGATCACCCCAATAAATCCAGTGCCCATCTGACACCACACATAGTTATTATAATATTAATGACAATATTCCCTATGCTGTAATTTACATCCCCAACACTATTTTGTAATTATCAACTTGTACTTCTTAATCTTTTTATCTTTTTCACCCATCCTTCCAATCTTCCTCCCATATGGCAATTGTCAATATGTTCTCTGTATCTATGAGTCTGTTTCTTTTCTACTTGTTTGTTTACTTGGTTTTTAGTTCTACATATAAGTGAAATAATATGGTATTCATCTTCCTCTGACTTATTTCTATCAACACAATACCCTCTAGGTCCATTCATGTTGTTGCATATAGTGTATTTTATTCTTTTTTATATGGCTAAGTCATCTTCCATTGTATATATGCTTCTTCTTTATTGATCTATTGATGGACACTTAGGTTACTTCCATTGGCTACTGTAAGTAATGCTGCAATGAACATGTGGATGTATATGTCTTTTGTATGTAATGTCTTACGTTTCTTTGGATAAATACCCAGGAGTGGAATTGTTGGGTCATTCTTTGTCTCTTGTAATACATCTTTTTTAAAGCCTCTTTGTCTAGTATAGATATTGCTACCCCAGATTTTTTATTTGTTTCCATTTTCATGACATCTTTTTCCATTCCTTTTGTGTCTTTTGATTTGGAGTGAGTTCTTTTTTAAAAAAATATATTTTATTGGTTTTTTTACAGAGAGAAATTTTAGAAGGATAGAGAGTTAAAAACATCAGTGAGAGAGAATCATTGATCAGTTTTCTCTTGCACATCTCCCACTGGGGATGTGCCCGCAACCAAGGTGCATGCCCTTGACCGGATTCGAACCTGGGACCTTTCAGTCCACAGGCCGACCCTTTATCCACTGAGCCAAACTGAACAGGGCTGGAGTGAGTTCTTTAGACAGCAAAAGGGTCTTGTTTTTTATTCATGCAGCCTCTGCATGTCTTTTGATGGAGACTCAGATATAGATCCCACCTGCTGATTCTGTGGAGGAAAGGCCCAGAAAAACACTTTTCTCTGGAACAAAGCTGCTCTTCCAGCTCTTGCCCAATGACTGAGAACCCAGTTTCACTCGGCATGCCCTTGGTGCCCCAGCACTGGAATTCAGAGTGAGTGAATTTGAGTAAATCTGTGTGCGGGCCCTTCAAGAGAAAATCCTGGAACTCCAGCAGCCCTTAGTCTCACTTAGCCAGAATCCATGTTTTTTACAGCCAGTAGCTGCAGGGAGTTTTCTTTCTGGTCATTGAAACCCTGGGCTGGGGACCTGGTGTGGAGCTGGGACCTCTTGCTCTTCATGAGGGACCTCTGCATTTGATACATCCCTTCTGATGTTTTTTTTCTGCCACATGTGGGTTTAGGATCAGCCTGTTTCTTGTCTTCACCTCCCCTTCAGACACCGTGTGGCTTCTCTTTTATATCTTTAGTTGTAGACTTCTGTTCAGCTAGATTTCAGATGGTCCTGACTGAAGCTGCTCAGTAGTTAGGTTGTAATTTTGATGTGGCAATACTGGAAACAATAAAAATAAGAATAGCATTGGAATACAGGCAACAAACTATGAAAATATAGCAGGAAGACAGTAATGTAATGGGATCCAGGAAACCAAATCAGAAGAAAGTTTGAAGAAGAGATTGCTCAAAAGTGGCAAATTAAACAGTATATTAAAGGCATGGAATTTAAAACAAGATGACCTGAGTTTGAATTTGTGTTTGATTAAATAGGTACTGGCTGTGTGAACTTAGACAAGTTATTCAACCTCCTCATGCCATAGTTTCCTGGTGTGTTAACTAGAGATCATACTAGCAGCCATTTTGTTGGGTTATTATTATCAGCAAATGATATTTTGTGAGGATTAAATTATAAAAACTGGTTAACTCTGGATATAGTTCATGGTAAATGCTCAAAATTAGTTAAAAAATATAAATAATATATACTAAAATGTGTCCTTTGGATTAAAAAGCCCAGATGATCAAAGGCTTTCACTGTGATCAAACACACTGTATGATTGAACTACAGCTAAGGAAGAGATTTAACACCCAGAATCCTTCTCTTCTTTATTCTTTTTTGAACCTAATAAATTGACTTACAGTAGAACTGAAATAAACAGCCTACTTTTTTTTTTTTTTTGCTTTTGTTTAATTGTGTCCCTTGAGCTCCTGGTCCATGGTTGAATTTTAGATTTCTTTATTTGGAAGATAAATCTTTATGAACTAGTTTTATTCTAACCTATGGAGAAGACAGTTCAGCATGGTGGAATGTTTCCACCAAGGTCCCAGGTCATTGGTAGCATAGCTGAGGCTATAGCTCAGATAGTGCCTCATGCTTAGGCCAGTTTTCTTTCCCGTGCACTTTCTTTCTTTCTTTCTTTTTTTTTTTTTTTTTTTTTTTTTTTTTTTTTTTTTTTTTTTTTTTTTTTTTTTTTTTTTTTTTTTTTTTTTTTTTTTTTTTTTTTTTTTTTTTTTTT
>PVJC01052776.1:0-11061 GCA_004026665.1 Murina feae
ATTGTTTCTGCTCTAATCATTTCAAATTTTACTTCCTTTTGGAATTAATGCTTCCTATGGGAATACAAAGCAGTTGAGAGGATTAAATGAGATATGCATGTGGAATTTGTGAGACAATTATGAAAGTCTGGATGATTACATGCTTTTTACTCTACCATTCTCCTGGATGTCCTCTGTAAGAGAAGTTCCAGTTTAAGCTAAATTCTATGAAAACACTGAACGTCTGAGTCTAACTCATTAATCAAAAACAAAGTTTCATCTTCATGTCTCCTTCCTTTCTTTTTTTTGTCCTTTTGTCCTTCCTACTTTTTTCTTTTTTTTTTTCTCAAAGACAATCAAATTCAAGCTATGGCTTGGGTGTAATTATAGGTGCCAAACCAAAGACAGCTTTTATTTACAATCCTTTGCCAAGTCAGCAGACCATCTCCTCTTCTCTAATGTATGCAGACTGCTCCCCAACTAGTTTGAGTCATGTTATTTGTGTGCCATTTAAATGGGGCATCTGATAATATCTGTTCTCTTTCTCTGGTTCAGATCATGAATGAGGAACGTCCCCCTTCCCTTAGTCACCCGCTTTTGAATATTTACAATCGATGACAGTATAAAGAAATGGATTTTGAGCTCTAAGCTGACTATGGTTGAAGTGGGAAAGCCACAGGAAAGAAAAAGCAGAGTGGAACCCTAATAATAATGAACCTTCTGTGAGTGGAAGTAGATGGGATAGAGGAAGATGGGATAGAGGAAGAAGGAGGATGAATAACTAAAAGGAGTGAAAGTTTATAAAGAAACCCAAGAAAGCTAAATATTTGCTTATGGATGAACAGGAAGGAAAGAACATTATGCTTTTTATATACATAGCAAGTATTTAATAACCATTTGTATAAGGATTTTGGACAGTACTGAAAAGATAGACTTTCTTTCTTAGAATTAAGATGAAATAAGAAAAAGTATGTCTTTGAAAGGGGCATGTCATTTTAAGGCTTGAGGATGATATATTTAAGTGATTTAACATAACTTGGTTAAGTTCTTATCTACATGTAATTCTACATAAGCAGAGTTTTTAGAGAGTCATTGGTTCTGGGGGTTTACAGCCTGAATCTTTATCTATATTTTTGCAGATGAGCTGTATTGAGGACACCCATTTTTAGACTACCTAATCCTCATTTTACAACCAGGCAGAGCCATTCAGCCGGCCCCAGTTTTGCTAAGTTAGCAGTTAGTAAGAACTGAAGCAAACCTGAACAACTGGATTATGCTCCTGAGCCTGGTTGGCCAAGAGAGTAGACAGATATTACTGATATAGAATCAAAAAATATGCAGGCCACTGATCCAGTACAGAATTAAAAAGTTGGGATATTGGAGTAGAAATTGCATCAGATCTTTGGACAGGACAACATGAGTTTGAATCTTAGTTCTCTTGTGTGGACTTTGAGCAGATCACTCAATTTCACCATGATTCAGTTTCCGTGACCTTAAACAAAATGCCATTTCTCTGGCATCCTATGAAAAAATGGGAATCTAAAGTAGTTGAGAGGATTAAATGAGATAATGCATGCAGAAGCATTTTAATAGATCCAAAGCATTATGTAAATGTAAGGTGGTATGAATTTTTAGGTTACGGTCTTGTTAACATTATGATTAAGCAAATGGTTTCTATTAGTTTCTGAGTGCAGGGAAGTCATGTAGAGAATGAGGATAAACAGAGTGAGCCATTCACCAACTGAATGCTAAGTCAAGTGTTTATTCATGGCATACTATGTGCCAGAAGTATTTTTAAGTGCTAGAGATACAGCTGTAAGGAAAAAAAAACCCAGATAAAAATTCTTAAAAAAAAAAAAAAAAAAATTCTTGCTCTCATGGACAGAATAGAGACAATCAACAAACTAGCAAAAACAAAGGAGAGCTGCAAAAATCCACTTGTGTAAAATTTATGGTTGCATTATTTTCAGTTAATATAGAATGATATTTTTAGTTGGTAACATAAAGGTAACAAAACAAACTCTGCACACAATTGATAGACACTGAGCTGAGAAAATCCTAAATTATTAGGAAGAAGTTGCTTCTGAACTACTCTGTCCCTGCCCACAAGAACTTTAGCTGTTTACAAACTGGGAGTTGTGACTGGGCAGAGGATGAGCGCCTTCTGTCTGAGTTTAATATACAGAATATAGTAGGATGTGTCCTGGAGAAAAGTAACAGAGGAAAGGGAAATAGCATGGTCTGTGGTTGGTAGGGATGGAGAGACATCAGGAAGACCCCACTGAGAATGTGGTGTCAGAACAAAGGCCTGAGACGGGAGGAAGCCATCCCCGCGGAGATTTGGGGCAATCCCATGTCTGTGTAAAGAAACAACAAATGGAAGAGCCGGAGTTGGGAACATGCCTAGTTTGCTTCAGAGAGCAAGGGGCTCACGTGTTTTGATTGTTATAACTTTTTAATATAGTTTGAAATCAAGAAGTGAGATGTCTCTGGTTTTGTTTTTCTCGGGATTGCTTTGACTACTTAAGACCCTTTAGGGTGCAATACAAATGTTAGGCTTGTTTGTGAAAAATGCCAAATTTCATATTTCTGTGAAAAATGCCATTGGAATTTTGTTAGGGATCACATTGATTCTCTGGAGAGTATGGACAGTTTAATACTATTAATTCTTCCACCTGTGAACACAGGGTATTTTTTTATTTGGTTGTGTCTTCTTCAGTTTCTTTCACCACTTTCTCAGAGTTTTCAGTGTACAGGACTTTCATCTACTTGGTTAACTTTATTCTTAGGATTTTATTCTTTTTGATGTAGTTTTAAATGGGATTTTTAAATTTCTTTTTCTGATAGATTTTTATTAGTGCATAGAAATTCAACAGATTTTTATACATTGATTTTTGTATCCTGCAGACGTATTGAATTTGTTTATTAGTTCTAACGGTCTTTGGATGGAGTCTTTCAAGTTTTCTATATGTAATACTGCGTTATCTGCAAATAGAGGCACTTTTATCTCTTTTATTATCTGGATGTCTTTTATTTCATTTTCTTGCCTAATTTCTCTTGCTAGTACTTCTAGTATTATGTCAAATAAACATGGTGAAACTGAGTATTATTATCTTGTTCCTGACCTTAGTGGGAAAGCTTTCAGATTTTCATTATTGAGTATTAGCTGTGAGCTTGTCATATATGGCCTTTAGGATTTTTTTTAATAGATTTAAAAAAAAATAACTCTTCCCCCAAGGATATTTTTCCATTGACTTTTTTTATGGAGAGTGGAAGAGAGAGGGAAAGACAGAGAGAAACATCGATGTAAGAGAAACACATGTAAGAGAAACCAGGGTCCGGGCTGAGGAGGATCCTGCATCCAAAGTACATGCCCTTGACTGGAATCAAACCTGGGACCTGAGTTTAATAGTCAAATAAGTTTGTTATCTTTACTGATAAAGCTTTTAAAAGTATAAATTCAACCTAAGTCATATATTTAATTTTTAGGTTCTTCACTTTTGTTATTTTAAATATTTGTCTAAATACATTATGTTACACAACTTGTTAACAAGAAAGTTACTTTAAATGATAGCTAGGTTTGTTTAATGTCTTATCAAATTTTGATGAATAATCCCAGCATAATGGTTAAGAACACATGAGTTAAGTGGATGAAAGTGGAATAAAAGCTTTTAATGAGCTTTTTCTGTTTAAAAATAGTTTCCAAAATGTTTTTGGTAACAAAAGTTCAAAGTTAGACCTAGTTAAGTTAAGTTGATGGATATTCATTGACTAGAGCATTTCCAAATAAGATAAAATACTAAACCATTAATTACTAAACATTAATTTAGCTACTTTTGTATTGTGATTACAAAGAGACTAAAGAATTTGGGTGAATTAGTAAACATATTTTTTTACCACATTACAAAATCGTGCTATGCAGAAACATGGCTATAAAAAAAATATTATTGGGCCCCTCCAGCTCAGTGGCTGAGGGTTAACCTATGAATCAGCAGGTCACGGTTCGATTCCCGGTCAGGGCACATGCCTGGGTTGCAGCTCAGTCCCCAGTGTGGGGCGTGCAAGAAGCAGATGATCAATGACTCCCTATCATCATTGATGTTTATCTCTCTCTCTCTCTCTGAAATCAATAAAAATATTTTAAAAATAAATAAAATGAAAATAATAATGTTGGTATGTTCATAAATTTACTTATCTATGACAGAATGCTGATATCTACAAGACACATTTCACAATGCTTATACTTCCTTATTTTCACTGGAAATTAAGGCTACTAAAGGTTATGAATTTTAGTCAATATCCTAATATATGAAAAGCCAGGGCCTGTCATGACCAAAACAACTGAACAGACTACCGAACAGGCTGCATGGGGTGACAAGGCCAGCAGTGGGGTTAGTGAGTGATGACCAAACAACTGAACAGCAGGCTTCGTGGAGTGACCATGCCGGCAGGGGGTTCAGTCAGGGGTAACCAGGTCAGCAGGGGGGCCAGTAGGGGATGACCAGGCTGGCAGGGAGGGCAGTTGGAAACAACCAGGCAGGGGGGGCGGTTATGGGCAATCAGGCCAGAGGCAGAGGCAGTTAGGGGTGATCAGGCTGGCAGGAGGGTGAAGTTAGGGGCAATCAGGCAGGCAGGCAGATGAGCAGTTAGGAGCCAGCAGTCCCAGATTGTGAGAGCGATGTCTGACTGCTGGTTTAGGCCCGATTTCTAGGATGGGGCCTAAACCGGCAGCTGGACATCCCCTGAAGGGTCCCAGATTGGAGAGGGTGTAGGCTGGGCTGAGGGCACCACTCCCCCCCGACCCCACATGAATTCCGTGCCTCTAGTATGTAATTAAATTACTAAGAATAATAAGGGGGGAGAAAAAATTTGTATGAAAAGCATGCAAGGAAAATAAAGTGTCTTTTGGTAAGGCACAGTATGACTTATTGAAGTATGTGTTATGAAGAAAAAGGAGAATAATTTTGTCCTAAAGCAGTTTAAGGTTATTTAAAAGTAGTTTCAGATATAAAAGAGGAAAATAAAGGACAAAAATGTAGCTGGATCTAGGAAGAAAGAGAGAAAATGAAAATCTTGCCTTACATGGTGAAGTTGACTACAATTAAATGTATTTATCATGAAGTTTTTAAATGAACTTTATTAATAGAGAACTTGAGGCAGAAAGGGCTTTAGAGAATGAATAATCCCAGGTGGCCAGGAAGCCAGGGTAACAGTAGGTGGTTGGAAGGTACTAGGGATAAGCTGACTGAAAAAATGTCACTACTCCTTTACTCTCTACTAAGAAATGCAGAGGTAGCTAATTTTATCTTCCTTCTAAATGCCTGCTTGAACTACCAACCCATATATATATATATATATATATATATATATATATATATATATATATATATATACACACATATATAACCTAATAAAAGAGTAATATGCAAATTAACCATCACTCTAAGCCACGCCCACCAGCCAAGCCATGCCCACCAGCCAATCAGAGCAACTATATGCAAATTGACCCAGCCAAGATGGCAGCCGGCAGCCATGGAGCTAGAGCAATCACGAGGCTTCCGTTGCACCAGCTATGGCACTCAAGGCAACAAAGTTTCAGTTATAGAAGATAAATAAACCCCAGATACCTGCTTCCAGGGACATTGGGTCAATGGGAGCTGTGGCCAGCCTGCAAACAGCCATTAGCCCCTCACCCAGGCTGGCCAGGCACCCCAGCAGGAACCCCATCCTGATCCAGGACACCCTGCAGGGCAAACCAGCCGGTCCCCACCCATGCACCAGGCCTCTATTCTATATAATCCTATATAATAAAAGGGTAATATGCAAATTGAGCCTAACAGCAGAATGACTGAGAATGACTGGTCACTATGATACACACTGACCACCAGGGGGCAGACGTTCAATGCAGGAGCTGCCCCTGGTGGTCAGTGCACTCCCACAGGGGGAGCTCTGCTCAGCCAAAGCCAAGCTGATGACTGTCAATACAGCAGTGGTGGTGGGAGCCTCTCCTGCCTCCTCAGCAGCGCTAAGGATGTGCGACTGCAGCTTAGGCCTACTCCCCGCTGGCAAGTGGACATCCCCTGAGGGCTCCTGGGCTTCCAGAGGGATGTCTGACTGCCAGCTTAGGCCTGATCCCCCGGGTGGTGGGCATAAGCCAGGAGGTGGACATCCCTCGAGAGATCCCAGACTGGGAGAGAGCATAGCCTGGCAGAGGGACCACCCCCCATACCCCGAGTGCACAATTTTTTGTGTACCGGGCCTCTAGTGTGTGTGTGTGTGTGTGTGTGTGTGTGTGTGTGTGTGTGTGTATTTGATCAAGTTTTGACTGCTATGTGACCTTCCTAGGGTGGCAACAATGAGCACTCAGCCATCTTGCCCCATAGAGCAGGGTGGACATAGTTACCAGGCAACACAGCTGGGAAAAAATCATCACCAACCCTGAAGTGGAAAATTCTGCAAGCCTGCCTTTCTTAAAAAGCCCACCTCTTTCATACAGCCCATCTTTGTCCTCTACTTAAAAAAAAAAGGTAGCCAAGCAGCACCAGCCCCTGAGCCAGTTCAAAGGATCTTCCTTTTCTCTGCACTATCTCCCTTGTGCTCAAGCATAAGCTTCACAAAATCTGTCTGGAAATTTCTCTGGCGATTCCTCTTGATTTTTATGGGGAACCCAAGAATCCCAATGCTGGTAACATACTGACACAAAACTGGAGTTTTGATTACTGCTCAGTTTTTAGTAAAAGATTGTAAAAAGTTTTTCTTTACTGGTTGAGTAATCCATCTAGGAAATAAAGATTCCACATCTTATCAACATAATTTCTTGTGCTTTGTATTGTTTTTATTATATCTTTGATTATTTAAGAAAACCGAGTCTATCTGAATATTGAAAGTGCTAAGGTTTGGGGTTTTTTTTGTTTGTTTGTTTGTTTGTTTTGCAGTCATGAAATGTTTTATTGTCACCTCTATTAAACGGATATATAGAGGGAAAATCATTAATCATGGTGACTAAGAGAGTTAGGGTCATGATCTCTATTGATTGGCCAATACTAGGGTAGAGGGTAGTTGATGAGTGTATCTGGTCCCGATGTCAGTCCTGGCATTACTTCATCTGGTTTCACTGATTTTCTGGGACCGGAGCTGAAACACAGCTGAGGCTTAGATGTTATCTCTCGTTTGACTGAAACTTTCTCTATGGTCAGTCGACTCAGGCTTTGTTCCTAAGGTTATTCAATGCTGACAGAATCTTACTATCTTGAGGATTTAATAATTAAGGGAGTGGTCCTGCAAGGGAGAAGGAGGCAGGTGAGTCAGGGTGGGGCCAGTTTTCATCAAAAGGAAAGAAAGGAGCAAAGGTCATATGAAAGAAATTAAGTTTCTGTGTGGTTACAGAATTCCAACTGCTACCTGGTTTACAGCACTCCTGGCATTACAAGTGAGTAAGAAAGATCAGTTCCTGACAGGCCCAGGAACCTTAAAGTATACTGGTAACCTCAGAAAAAGAACAAATTCACCCAAATCTATAGGTTTTGCTGGTAAAGACTGATAGAAAGTTCTTGGTTTGGCTTCCTAGCCTCGAAAGACTTTAAAATGTCTAACCGAATTCCCTTATTTAAAGTTCTAGCAAAGCAGACTTAGGAGAACCTAAATGGTCAGTTACTACTTTTGATGAATTTATGTAAACAATCAGGACAAGTTTAATGAGACTAGATTTATTTTGCAAATTAGTCTTACTTTGATTATCTTTGAAAAAAAATCCAGGTTATTGTAGACAGGAGAATCTATATTTCAATAAGAAAAAAACTACGTTCTTGTAAGTTGAATCCTAGTTATGTTTACTGTTTTTGAGTGTTTTCGCCTCTTTGCAAATTGGTTCCTGCTGTTTTGTACATTTTGTCAGGAATTAAACATTTCAAGCCCTCACTCTTCTGGCTTGGCATCACTGAAAACTAAAACCCAATAGCCCAAATCTTATTGGGACTACACGCTAACGCTGAGGCTTCCACACCACGACTGTGACACCAATGTATATGCCATCGCCAAAGACATTCAGACTGCAAACCAGGAGATTAAAAGTTGGATTGTCACTGGCATCCTCACTCCATCATCTAAAAATGCTTTCAGCACATCTAGAAATCTTTTTGGCTGACTTCCCTCTGGTCTCTAAAATTGGGTTTACGTTTGCTTCATCCATTAACCTTTGTTTTTCTTTGTTTCCATGAAAATGCCTCTTCTTGGGAAAAAACAACAGCAATAACAAAGTTTCAAAGGGCAAAATGAAGGGTATTAGAGTATGTCACCTCAAAATGTTAGGTAGGATATTAGATACTAGGGGCCCGGTGCACAAAAATTTGTGCACTCAGGGGGTCCCTCAGCCCAGCCTGTGCCTTCTCGCAGTTTGGGACCCCTCAGGGGATGTCCACCTGCTGGCATGCCTGGCCAGCCTGAGTGAGGGACTGATGGCTGTTTGCAGGCTGGCCAAGCCCCCCAGTGGGAACCCTCACCCCATTGGGGTGTGGCAAGCCTGGGTGACGGGCTGAGGGTCGTTTTCAGGCTGCCCACAGTTCCTTCAGGTTTTGGGTCCCTACTGGGGTGCCTGGGCAGCCTGGGTGAGGAGCTGAGGGCCATTTTCAGGCTGCCCACAGTCCCTTCAGGCTTTGAGTCCCTATTCAACCCTGGGTGAGGGGCTGAGGACCGTTTTCAGGCTTTCAGGCTGCCCACAGCTACCATTGACCCAAGGTCCCAGTGAGGATGGCTGGAATCAGGTTTCTGGGGTTTATTTATCTTCTGTAATTGAAACACTGTTGCTCTGAGCCGAGGCCTAGGCAGGTAAGGAAGCCTCCAGTTTGCTCCAGCTCTGTGGCTGCCGGCCACCATCTTGGCTGGGTTAATTTGCATACAGCCTCTCTGATTGGCTGGTGGGCATGACTTGGCTGGTGGGTGTGGCTTAGGTGTCCTGGAGAGGCGGTTAATTTGCATATTACTTTTTTATTAGATTAGATGAGCGGCTGGGGTGGGACCTGCCCTGGGGTCCTGAACAGGGTGGGTAGGTGGCGGGGGAGTTGGGGCAAGGGTTGGACCAACAGTGCCTTCAGACCGCCTCTCTATGGGTGGCCCAGCAGCCAGCGGACTGCCAGCAGGTAGGTTTGGAGCCAACAGTTCTTTGTGCAAGCTCAGAGGAAAAGACATGACTTCAGTGCCAATGTAACCTTACTAGGGCCTCAGACTAATTATAATAAAATTTGCATTTCGGTTTTGACCCCACCTTCTGAGAGCTTTTATGCATACATTCTGGGTAAGGGCATTCCAGAAGAAATATCATTTCTGTCAATCATCCCTGAATACAAATGGAAGTCTCCATCCAAAAATATTCCTCTTTTATTTTTAAAAAAAATATTTTTATTGATTTCATAGAGAAAGGGGGAAGGAGAGAGAGATAGAAACATCAATGATGAGAGAATCATTGATTGGCTGCCTCTTGCACACCCCCTACTGGGGATCATCAAGCTGCAACCCAGGCATGTGCCCTGGACACTTAGTCTGCAGGCTGATGCTCTATCCACTGAGCCAAACCAGCTAGGGCAGAAAATCCCTCTTATAAACCTAGAAGTTCGGGGGCCTCTTCTCTCTCTCTCTCTCTTTCTCTCTCTCTCTCTCCTGGCCTGCTCCTCTTTTAGAATGTATCTTCAATAAACCCCATTTTGCTTTACTTTCATTTTTATTGACCTTAAAATCGTTTCTGCTGCGATGAATAGAACCGAGGTCCCAGCCAGTAACCCCAATCAGTACCAAAAATACGCCTATTTGGCATAAAGATTATTTTGAGCTAAAGGCAATAAAGAAGTGAAGATGAAGGAAAAGCTCTTTACCTCCATCTAACTTTATCCTGAAAATAGAGTATAAATTTCCCCTTTTGTAAAACAAATTTACATTTAAAAAGGAAATTTCCATTTGAAAAGGTGTCTCTTACCGGGAAGAGAGCTACACCCAGACGAAACCCTTATCACCTGAAAGTCTCTTATCAGCAGAACCAGACAACTCTTCCCTGAGGTGCAGTTCCACCCCTGGCCCTTCTATAATTCGCCTCTCCCACCCAGAAACTCAAAACCCCTTCTCCGTTGTCCAGTCTAAATCTTATATAAGTCTCAATCATCTGGCCACCCCTTGAGCTTTTACTTACTTGTGAATACCCTTGGGTGTACATGTAACTTTTAAAAAATATATATATTTTATTGATTTTTTTTACAGAGAGGAAGGGAGAGAGATAGAGAGTTAGAAACATCCATCAGCTGCCTCCTGCACACTCCCCATTGGGTATGCGCCCGCAACCAAGGGACATGCCCTTGACCGGAATTGAACCCAGGACCTTTCAGTCCACAGGCCGACGCTCTATCCACTGAGCCAAACCGGTCAGGGCTGTAACTTTGTCTGTTGTTATTTTCCCCTCTTGCTCAGCAGTTTCTTACCGTTTAATTGGAGAGCCCAGCCAGTGGACCTAGGAAGATAGAGGGAAAAAGCTTTTTCTTTTCTTTATAACAAGCGTGCAAACAAAAAGGCTAACACAGGCCAAATAAACAAGGTTTAAGTTTATGTGAGCCGCAAAAAAAATAACACAAGCTTCAATTTTCATAGAAACGTAGGTTTATTTTGAAAAGTATAAAATAGAAAAAATGATAAAATTAATGTTTTCTTGCATACATGTGGCCTGTGGGCCACGAGTTTGACATGCTTGCTTTGTAACCAAAGACTCTGCAGATGAGTGAGACCAGGGATTCCAAATTAGTGCCACAAGCAGCCACTGCATGTAGATAGTTAGTAATAAATACACTGAATGAAATGCATGGACTCTAAGTCCAGGCTTGAGAACAAAACCCAATTCCTTACCACCATGTCCAACCTGGCCCCTGCCACCTGTACAACTCCAGCTTGCATTTACCAAATTCCATGAATCTGACAAGCTTAGTGACCGAAAGTAACTTCACAGGGAGATCTGATCCCTAATTGGGCAGGTTATGGTGTGTAGGCCTATAACTGCTTTTTAAATTCTTTTATTTTTAAACTAGGGGCCCGGTGCACGAAATTCGTGCA
>PVJC01052777.1:0-11029 GCA_004026665.1 Murina feae
ATCCTTTGTATTTCTGTGGGATCTGTTGTTATATCTCCTCTTTCATTTCTGATTTTGTTTATTTGAGTCTTTTCTCTTTGCTTCTTGGTGAGCCTGGCTAGCGGTTCATCAATCTTGTTTATCCTTTTGTGTTTATATTCTTTACCCTTTTTCTATTAGGAGGTAGCGGGTAAACAGGTTAAGGTTAATGTTTTGTTATTAAATTTATGGGTTGTAGATATATTACCACTTCATTATACTTAATACAAATAGTTGTATATAGTTTTAAATAATTACTTTCCAAATAGTTTTATCTAAAATACAGATATTTAATATTTTTATGCTGTCAAACATATCAATATTTTAAGATTTGGTGGGATTTCTTTTAAGCCTAGAATATCCTTTTCTGCTTAGAGAACAGCCAAATAAATATTCAGCTACATTTCTTCCTGTTGTGTTTTTCTTTTTTAAATGGGCTTCAGTCTGATGTTTGGAATTTATTTGGATAGCATAAAATGATAATTGTACAGATTATTTCCCAAATAACTAAAAAATGGCCATAATATTGTTTATTGGGTGCCTTTTCCTTTTCTTCTTGATTTGTGACTTTATGTTAATTTCCTTTATATACTAGCTCCTGTTTTCAAGAATCATATCATATCATATTTATTTATATAGGAAATTATAGCTTCATAGATTTACCCATCTATTTTCATACAAGTGCCACATGATTAATTTCATAATGTTTTAATGTTTAGTGAGGCCATTACTTTTATGAAATTTTTTTCCTTAGTTATTCCAGATACATTTTGGATTCATTTTGTCAAAATATTTAAAAACATAATTGAGATTTTGATTGGGATTACATTAAATCTTAGAATTAAGTTGGAAGGAATTGACACTCCTTATTAGCTGTCTTCTCATTCAGGAGGCTAGCTTGCTTACTTATGTAAGCCTCTTATATTTCCCAGAAGTTTGGCAGATATTTTTCCCATGCAAGTATAATGCTAACTTTACCTAATATCTCCCTTTTCCTTGAAAATATAAATAAGTCATCAGAGTCATTGTTTATATGGTCACAATTGGCTCTGAGCTCATGTCTAAGCTGATTGAAGTTTAGGCTATGATCATTTGCAATCTTATTTATTTTTAATTTTTTTCCATTTCTTAAATGTATTTTTTTTATCGTTGATAGTATTATAGTTATCTCTCTTTTCCCCCTCCTCCCCGCCTCAGCCCAGCCCCTACCTACCCCCTAGGTCTTCACTACCCTATTGCTCATGGCCATGGGCTATGCCTATACTCTATAATAATAAAAGCCTAATATGCAAATCAACCAAATGGCGGAACGACCAGTCACTATGATGTGCTCTGACCACCAGAGGTAAGATGTTCAAGGCAGGAGCTGTCCCCGATGGTCAGTGCACTCCCACAGGGAGAGCACTACTCAGCCAGAAGCTGGGCTCACAACTGAAGAGTGCAGCTGTGGTGGCGGAAACCTCTCCTGCCTCCGAGGTACTGTTAAGGATTAGTGAGCCAAGAGATAAGGAGCAGCGAGCAGACGGGTGGTAAGGATGAGGGGTCCCAGACTGTGAGAGGGCACAGGCCAGGCTGAGGGACGCCCTCCACCCCCCTAAGTACACGAATTTTTGTGCACTGGGCCTCTAGTAAGTATATAACTTCTTTGGTTTATTTCTTCTCATCCCCCCAACCCCACATCGAGATATGTCTGTCTGTTCCATGTCTCCCTGCTTTGGGTCTTATTTTGTTGGTCAGTTCACTTTGTCCATTAGATTCCACAAATAAGTGAGACCAGGTGATATTTATCTTTCTCAGTTTGGCTTATTCCCTTAGCATAATATTTTCCAAGTCCATCCATGCTGTCCCAAATGGTAAGGGATCCCTCTTTTTTTTTTTTTTTTACAGCTGTGTAGTATTCCATAGTGTAAATGTCCCACAGCTTTTTTATCCATTCATCTACTGATGGGTACTTGGGCTGTTTCCAAATCTTGGCTATTGTAAATAATGCTGCTATGAACATAGGAGTGTAAATATTCATATTTTGACTGCCCATAGTCTGTACCATTGACCAGGATGCAGAATCAGAACTCATTCTATGGTATATGCACACATACTCACATTTAAGTTTATGTGCTCACTATACACAATCTACTCTCAAAGACATTTGTAGATTCAGAAGGTTTGACTAAAAGCTTGAGGGGACATAAACATGAAGCTTAATCACCCAGCTTGTTAAAAAAAAACCCACAAAAACAACCTTACCTTGTGAAAGAATCCTACCTTGTTAATCAGCCATTGTCCATCCTCAAAAGCCTCTTTATCATACAGGAGAGTTTACTGGTAAGAATCACTTTGTTTCCTTTACCTAATTCCCAGGGCCTCCATGATTTTCCCTCTTCTCCAGGTTCTCAATGAGATATTTTCCTACATAAAGACAGTTCTGTGCCTAATCCAGAACCAGATGTAAAAATAGTATAGCCAGAAATACAGGGTTTTCATATTTCTTATTGGGTTTATTTCCATTTTTTTAAAAGTTGCTATCAAGAATAGACATTTTTATTTTATTTTAACTAATTATTGGTGGTATTTATGAAACCTCCAAAATTATGCATTCATTTTATATACTGACACATTTTTAAACACTTGTTAGTTTAAGAGTACATTTCTAAAAGTCTATAATGCCAATTATAATTAATATGCTCTCCTATTTTCCAATAGTTGGATATCTCATTTTTGTTTTATGTCATATTGTAAAATATGGATATTTTATGTGTGTTACCACCTTGCTACTATATCAAAGATTGTGTAATATCTAAACTAATAAAAGCGTAATATTGAAATTAACCATCCCTTTGGGACATCTAAGCCACGCCCACCAGCCAATCAGAGCAACTGTGTGCAAATTAGCCTAGGCAAGATGGTGGAGGCCGCAACCCCGGGGTCCAGGCCACAGCGCAGGGCACAGGGTGGGAGGAGCGATCCAGCCGGTAAGCCCTTCCCATCTTCCCCACCCTCCCCGGGCGGGGTGGGAAGAGTGAGCCGGCCCAGAGGCCGAGGCCTGCAAAGCCCCCAATGGCTGGGGGACACACACAGGAGGCTTCGGGAGCTTTTCAGGTGAAGCCAAGGGGTGGGACCAGCACTGCTATCCAAGAGAGACAGAAGCTGTGCCATTGGTGACCCCGAATGTGGGGGTGGATGGTCCAGAGGTGGAGGTGCTCCTGCTTTGCAGCTGCAGTGCGGGGCTGCATGGGCAGCTGCCACCTGGCTGGGGTTGAGCCCTGAGATGGCGGTTAATGCCCCCTCACCATGGAAGCTTTAATGAGGGAAGGCAGGTTGCTCCCTCTCTCACACACACACCGCCTCCTGGGCCCACTTTCTCGCTGGCTCCATTTTCTCTGCCACAGGGGCAGGGGGTCTCCTGTGAGAGGCCCTATCTCCCTTCAGAGCTGGGGTGAACCCTTGGGAGCCAGGAGATGGAGATATGGGCAGGGGGCGGGCGGAGGAAACAGCAGCCAGGGAGAGTTTGGGGGGAAGTAACCAGGTGGGCGAGGGGTGGAACAGGATGGAGGGAAGAACTTTATAAAAGAGTCAGTGGACAGCAGAGTTAAAAAAAGAGGATGTATGAGGGAACTGTAGGGCCTATAATGAAAACCAAGTATAGTTATGTACTGGGGACAGATTTTAAAAGAAGTCAGAAAAGAAAAAAGGATAAATGATAGTGGATAATTAGGCAGGTAGATAGATAGGTATTAAAACAGTGGCAGTAAGTAGAGAAGAATGTATGGCAAAGGTAGGATGAGAGAAAAAGAGGGAGGGAAGAAAAGTTATAAAGGGGGAGTTGGTAGAGCTTAAAAGGAGAATGGGAAGAAGGAAGGAATGGGGGAGGGAGCAAAGCAGGTCAGAGGGAGGAAGTGAATAAAAAATTAAGGTGGGAAGGAAGGAAAAAGGGAGGGTGGCAGGGGTAAAGATAAAGGAAAGAAGGAATGTGGGAAGGGAAGGAGGGTAGTAGAAAAATGGGAAGAATGATGATGGAACAGAAGTAAGAAATAAGGAGGAAAGAAAAGTTTATAACTGATGAGTCAGTAGGAAAAGTGTTACAAAAGGAGAAAAATTGTGTGAGAGGAAGAAGCCAATAAGGAAGTCAAATACAATTGTGTGTGAAGGGGATAAGATTAAAAAAGAAAGTTATTAGGGGTGACCAGGCCGGCAGGGGAGGGCAGTTAGGGGGATCAGGCAGGCAGGCAGGCAGAGTGGTTAGGGCAGGCAGGCAGGTTAGCAGTTAAGAACCAGAGGTCCTGGATTGTGAGAGTCCCCAAGAACTCCATATTGGAGAGGGTGCAGGTCAGGCTGAGGGACCACCCCCCCCACCCCCTTCCTGTGCACAAATTTTGTGCACCAGGCCCCTAGTGTGTGTGTGTGTGTGTGTGTACTCTAATAAAAGAGTAATATGGAAATTAACCATCTCTCTGGAATGCCTAAGCCATGCCCACCAGCCAAGCCACTCCTGCCAGCCAATCAGAGTGGCTGTATGCAAATTAACCCAGCCAAGATGAAGGCCAGCAGCCATGGAGCAGGTGTGGGGTGGGCAGGAAAGGTGGGGCCGCGTGGGTGGGAAGGCCGGGTGGGTGTCTTTCAATCACGGACTTCCAACCAGACACCTGGAACCCAGCCTGGTCTATCTCCACCATCCTGACCGGGCTCCTGAGCTTCATGGTGGAGAAGGGCCCCACCCTGCGCAGCATCCAGAGGTCAGACTTCATGAAAAGACAACTGGCTTCACAGAGTTTAGTGTTTAATTTAAAAGATAAGGTCTTCTGTGAGTTGTTTCCTGAAGTTGTGGAGGAGATTAAACAGAAGCAAAAAGCACAGGACAAGCTCAGCAGCAGACCCCAGGCATTGCCCTTACCAGACCTGGTTCCCAATGGGGACATGCACCGCGGCCAGCACGGGCTGCAGCTCCTCTATGGACACGTGCTGGGGCCGGGCCCTACCTTGCAGGCTTCCAGCAGGCCAACCAGCACCATGGACTCCTGGGCAGCACCCTGGCAAACTTGTTTGTTATAGTCGAGTTTGCAGCCTTTCACTACATTGTCAAGTATGTGCTGAGAAACATAGCACAGAAGTGAGCAGCACGCAGGACGAAGAGGTTCTGGAGAGAGAGGGACAGCTGAGCCTGACGCACCATCCACACAGGGCAGACCCGGCCGATGCCTGGGGTTAGCTTTTTAAAATCCATTAAAAGGAAAACAAAAACCGGAGTGTGGGGCTTGGATTGGAGCGTAGACACCAGTCCCGCCCACGCGCCCTGGTCTCGTGCAGGGTCTCGCTGTGGAGCTCGGGTGGCGGAGGAGGGGGCCTCGTGCTGTGGCTCTGTACCTCATCTCCTGCATTGTCTTTTGGACATGATTTAGTAAACCTGTTTTTCATTTTATAGATTTGATCACTTAAAACATAAAACTCGATGCCTAAAAAAACACTGCCATCAGCCCCTCAGCCAGCCTGGCCAGCCTAGGGGTCCCAGATTTCGAGGGGGCTCAGGATGGGCTGAAGGAATCCCCCCCCTCCCGAGTGCACAAATTTTTGTGCACTGGACCCCTAGTGTGTATACATACACACACACACACACACACACACACACTAATAGTGAAGATCTGAAAAACAGCCGGAGTACCTATCAGTGGCTGAGTGGATACTAATATATATGTATGCATAATCCATGGACACAGACAATAGTCAATAGTGTGGTGAAGCCCTGGGACTTCGGGCAGGGGTTGGCTAGAAAGGGTCAATGGTGAGGGGTAAGTGGGAAGGGGACATATGTAATACTTTTAACAATAAAGATTAAAAAAAACAAAATTGGAGAATGTGGTACTGGAGAAGAAAATGCTTCTGTTTGATTACTTTCTGTACGCCTTTCTATAGCTTTCTTATTAGCATAAGACTGCATACTGGAGTGGTGTCTATAGTAAACATCCACTCCAGCATGTAGACTTATTAGCAGCTTGTTATTAGCAGTTTTACTATGCACTAATAAATATGGTTGGATGACTGTGAATGGGTACACCTGGAAGATGGTCCCACCTTTTAGGCCACACGACAGAGCACCTGACCGAAATGTGTACACAGTCTTTACCACGAGTGAAGCTTGGTAGGCTGATCCAGCAACGTTAGAACATCCAATCTTCTGTCCTTGGCCCACTTGCTACTGCACCAAAGCAGTGTAAACAAACAAAACATGAAACGTCAGCAATTGCCCTACTTGGTCAAAAAGAGACCATAGTTAATTCAGGCCTTAGAAGTGCTTTTATTCCTTTTAACTGGAACTGTATGATTTTATTCTCTGCATTAATATAGCTAACAAACTCACCAGATCCATTAGAGGGCAAAAATGTCATGAAGTATGTTTGCAGTACAATCAGTATACTGAGTTCCTACGTCCCAAAGAAATCTAGGCGGAAAGTATTTTAGAATAATTTATATTTCTAACAAGATTTTATAAAACTTTATAATTGGCAGATTCTAAATGAAGAAAATTATTGTTTCACCTATGCATGCTGAGTTAGACAGCTCAACATTTCAAAGTTGGTAGCATGGTGGGAACCCGGGGATTCCCCAAATCCTCTTTAGTGTCAGAGGTATATGGGCCATTATTGAAGGACTAGAAGCATAGAGTGCTTTTTCTTTCTGGGGAAGGTCACACTTTACACTGGGGATGAAAGATATGGAAACAGTTGTTGCAAAGAACAAGTTTCCAGACTGTGATTTATGATTCCATAATTGAAGGTTAGGGGCAGGCAAAGGACACATCCCACGGGGGGGGGGGGGGGGGAGGAAGAATTCCCATCATGACCCTAAACACTCAAAACAAATTGTCTAGAGAGATGAAGATAAGCACCCAGATAATACAGTGGAACCATAGAAAGAAAGAAAACTAGTGGAATAGAGACTTCCTCCCCCCCAAAACAAAGAGAGAAATCAGCAAGAAATGAGTTTAGGAAGGACACTGCATGTAATTAATTTCCTAGGGCTGCCATAACAAATAACCACATACTGAGTAGATTTAGAACAATAGTCATGTGTTCTCTCATAGTTCTGAAAGCAGAAAATCTGAAATCAAGATGTAATCATGGTTGGTTCCTACCAGAGGCTCTGAGAGAAAATCTGTTCCATGCTCTCTTCTAGATGCTGGGGGTTGCTGACAATCTTTGGCATCCCTTGGCTTGTGGACATGTAACTCCAATCCCTCTCACAATCCAGGACTTGTGGCTCCCAACCGCTTACCTGCCTATCTGCCTGCCTGATTGCCCCTAACTGCTTCTGCCTGCCAGCCTGATCACCCCCTAACCACTCCCCTGCCAGCCTGATTGATGCCTAACTGCTCCCCTGCTGGCCTGGTTACCCCTAACTGCCCTCCCCTGCAGGCCTGATCCCCCCAACTGTCTTCCCCTACAGGCCTGATCACCCCCAACTGTCTTCCCCTACAGGCCTAATCACCCCCAATTGTCCTCCCTTGCAGGCCTGGTCCTTCCTAACAGCCCTCTCCTGCTGGCCTGATCACCCACAACTGCCTTCCTCTGCTGGCCATCTTGTAGTGGCCATCTTATTTCCACATGGGGTGGCCATATTTGACCACAAGGGGCAGCCATCTTATGTGTTGGAGTGATGGCCAATTTGCATATTACCTCTTTATTACATAGGATACTTGATATACTATATAATAAAAGCCTAATATGCAAATCAACCAAATGGCAGAATAGCTTGTGGAATGACCTGTTGCTATGATGTGCACTGACCGCCAGGGGACAGGGGCTCAATGCAGAACCTGCCCCAAGCCTGCAGGCCCCAGGCCAGCCAAGGAGGATGCCAGCAGGGACTCCTGATTTCCCTGCCAGCAGCCCCACAGAAGGAGGCCTGGAGGCAGTGGTGGGGGCAGGACCAGCTGGTGACTAGGCAGTGATACTCCCCAATCACCCCACTGATTGGAGACAACCGGTGGAGGTGATGGGGGGTGGGGCCTGTAAGTGGGTGGCACCAGGCCAGCCAGGGCAGGTACCAGAAGGGGCCCCCAATTACCCCACTGGTCACCCCACAGATCAGCCCTGATCACCAGAGGGGCCTAGGGACCCTACCCATGCACAAATTTTGTGCACCAGGCCTCTAGTTTTCATATAAGATTAAAATATTATAAGTATTCCCAAGATTTGATTGGATAGAACTCATAACTAGAATTCATCAGGATATATATATAGCATCTAAAAGAAACATTTTATTTTATTATTATTATTTTTAAAATCTTTATTGTTGAAAGCATTACATATGTTCCCCTTTGTCCCCCATTGACCCTCTTCGGACCTCCCATTGCCCCATCGTAGGCCTTCACCACTCTATTGCCTGTGTCCGTGAGTTATGTATATATGCATACAAGGTCTTTGGTTGATTACCTCCCACCAATCCATACTCTCCTGCCTTTCCTCCAAGATTCAACACTCTGTTCCATGTTCCCGTGTCTTTACTCCATTCATCAGTTTATTTTGTTAATTATATTAAAATAAACATTTTAAATATGGGTTTAAAAAGAGTATTCTAAGTCAAGATGACAAATTCTTTTAACCAAACCTAGAACTTGAATCTGGAAGTACATTGTGGAGAGATAATTGTGAGGACAAGATAAGTAACACAAAAACATTCCACAAACCATTTGGACAGAGGAAAGAAATTAGTATTTCATTCCAAAGACATATCTACTTCACTTCTCTCCTCTGGACTTAACATCACAAGAGAAAAGGAAATTATGTTAATCAGTGGAAATTAGAAGAGTACAGCAAAGCTCTCTCGAGAGTTCACAGTCACTGAGAAGTAAACACCAAGTAGACTCAGCCATGTATCCTACTTTAGAAAGGAAAATTAATCAAAGAGTGAAGAAAACATGCCCATTCTTTTGGCTATTTAGAGGAAGAAGAGAATTCAAAAGAGAAGGGCAATAGTGACTCCCCTAAGTCAGTGCCTGCCATATACCTGACACTTCAACCTCTACTACAAGCCTTTAGATTACAAAAGAGAATAGTCAGAAACAGACACCAGTCATGTACTATTCCAAACAATTATCAGTTCTTCTGGGCAGAATAGCAATTCCTGAGCTGGAAAAAGGACAAAAACAGGGGGAAAGAAACCAAGGAAGACAATACAGGGAGAGATAAACAAATAGAGGCAGAGAGATGCAGAAACAAAGAGAGACAAAGAGATAAAAGAGGAAGAAGTCACACACACACACACACACACACACACACACACACACACACATGAGAGAGGCTTTTCTCTTTATTCTCTATCCATCACAGGTTGGGTTATCCAGGAGGCAAACTCAGGCAAAGTTTAGCATGCATAATACTTATTAAGGAGTACCTTATGGATAATAACTGTTGAAGGGAAAAGCTAGAAACAGGATTGAACACAGAAATCAACTTGTGATGCAGGACCAACAGCCTCAAACTGAACCTGCAGAGAGTTTTGGAGTAACAGTGGCCTTATAGAGTTGTCCCAAGTGGTTGGAGATAGCCAGACCTTTATATTCCTGCAACAATCACTCATTGGCTTATGTGCCATCCCAGAAAGAAGTGTGATCTTGGGCAAGGCAAGTCTGTGCAGCAGATACCATTTCTGAATGACCTGACAGCTTCTGGCTGGCTACCAACAACATTCCCGGCAAGTGAGGCCATAGGTTCTTCGGAGAGGAATCTTAGTGATGCATTAGTGATACTGAACTCTCTTAGTGCTGTTTTTGAGAAACAGAAGCTTATAATATTAGTGTAGTCCAATTTAGCAATCCTTTCCTTCATATTTAGTGAATTTTGTTTTCTACTTAAAAATATTTCCATACCCAAATCCATGAGGACATTCTGCTATGTTTTCTTCACATTCAGGTATATAATCTACTTGGAAGTTGATTTTTGTGTGTATAGTGTAAGTCAGGTTATATTTTTCTACATTGATTTCTAACTCTTCTCAGCTTCAATATACCAGATAAATAGAATTGAATTTGTCACATAGTCACCAGGAGAAATCCAGATGACTCTTATAAATAGCTTAGGAAATACAGGAGAGAGTGATGGGGAAGAAATATTAACTAGAATGGATTCCATTTGAGATTCCTTCTCACATTTAAGTGGAAAGCACAACAGTGTCTGATAAACCAATTGGAGACCTTTACTTGTAAAGATTAAATTAAAAGAAATAAATATAAAATGATGGGCATATTCTAGGAGCTCAATAAATGATAATCATATTATTCTGGGGCAGGGTCAGCCCCAACACATAGCTATTTAGAACATTGTAGGTCATCACATTCTCATTTCAGTAAAAGATATTTCATTGTTTCGTTTTTCTACAGAGAAAAAAGCTCATTATTTTCTTCTTCTATCTTATTTTACCAAGGCCCTATAAAATCTGATAAGATTTGACCAGTAGCCAGAACAACATTTTCTACACCTGTTCAAAAGCAGATAAACCATGTGCTATCATTTCGAGGCACAGACAAATGGCAATTTATTGACTCCAGAGTGGAAAGTGGCCAGCAAAATGTCCACCACCACACTTACCTACTTGAGAGCACTTTGCCAAATAAATTCTAATCAGGTCAGTAATGCAAATGATTAATGAAGACTGTGTGCTTCCAAAGCACATATACACACAAGGACATTCTCAGTTCAAATGCATTTTCCTTCACTAGAGTAACATTTAATCAAAATATAATGTCTAAAGAGCACAAAGCATACATTATGACACCTCCCTTATCGGGAATATTCTGACTGTTCTCCTACCTCCAATAAGAACGGTTTTCTTCAACCTTATAGCCCATGTTTTGTTCAGCAGTTTTTCAAAAGAACTGTGCATCAGAAAGAATGTGTTCAACAGCAAGTAACAATGAAAACTAACACTGCTTGCACCATTTTGACATTTATTATTTATTAACAAGAAGCTGAGTTGGTCAGCCAACTTCACAGAATCATTAAAGACCCAGGTTCCTTTCAAC
>PVJC01052778.1:0-11041 GCA_004026665.1 Murina feae
AGTTCTTATGAAAACAGCTGAGTGAATAATATGCCAGACATGATATATGCCACCATGATGCCCAGCTCTTTAATCAAAGAAGCAAGGTTAAGACTTTGAAAATGGCAGAGTATTAAACTATTTTGGGACAATAGAGTGGTGAAAAGAGAAACCAAGAATAACACTGTGGAAGAAACACAAAACTCCTCACACCTCACATTACAATACAGGAAGATGGCATGAAACAGAGAACCAGAACCTGACTGCAATTCCACCGGTGGCCCCATCTCTGAAACCATGTCAACCACCATTCATAAAGTACTGATCTTCATTTGCTTTCACACACATTCACACAAAAAGAGCACTCAAACCCTTCTCATAGGTCAGCACACAGATAACCAGTAGATATGTGTGCCATTAGGGTAGCTCATACCTTAATTCAAATATAAATGTAGAAAAAATTTGCCTCCCTACCTTGCGGCAGCGAGGATTGGGACAGCTGAACCTCTTCACATCACTGTCCAATAGAGCAGGGAAGCTGCACGAGGGGCACCTGGAGTCCAACAGCAGAGGAATGTCACTCAGCATAGCAAACCTGATGTGGCTCCAGGGAACTGTTCATACTACGAATGACTTTTAGCTCTCGGCCACATCTCCTTTCACTCCTTTTCATTAAAACACGGACTGAGGCTCGCCTTTGTGCTGGCCCTTACCAGAAAACGCAGGGGCCATTCTGGGTCCTGCCTCAGTGCAAACCATCCATAAACATCCATTTTGGAGAACGCCTCACACCTGTCGCCTCTCCTCCAGCCCATGTGCAATGCTGTACCCACATGCCAGATGATTAAGAGGAGCCAAGGGATGGAGGCAAAAATCTGAAGTGAAGTGCACATTTTTTCCATTAATAAAATTATTCTCTTATTGCTCAGCAAGAATGCCAGAAAAACTGGAAAATACAGCTTTCTTACAGGATTTCCATCACCCGATGACAGTGATCAGGAAGCCTTCCTAGTGGAGAGTGAGTTGACAGATGACACCTCCCGACTCTGACACTGACCTGACAAGCTCATCAGCATAGGCTGCAGTGACCTCTTCTTCGGCCTTCCGCTCATAGTATTTACACAGGATGGTCTGGGGTAGCACCTTCTCCAGTTCGCTGGTTGGGAAGGAACACGTGCAGCTGCCTTCCATGCAGCTAAGTTCTGACTAGAATGATGACGTCAGGAGGCAAAGAGAGAGAGAAAATAAGAAAAGTTAACCAAGTTTTCAAAAAAATGAAAAGCCTCAGTAGTTAAATGGATCGTAAGCAAATAAATCATGACTAAGAACACAGGTTCTGAGATTATAATATCTCTGTCTTCTGAGAAACCACACTCCCAAATAACAAGGAAAGCATGAAACAGAAACACAAAGTCCATATTTGATTTTCCCAAAAGACCTCTATCAGCCCAAACCACAGTGCATGACGATGGAAAGGGGATGAGGAAGGGTAAAAGGCTTAGCAGACTGGAGGAAAGGTCACAGCGTAGTGTCTGAAAGGAGACACCTGTGAGTAGCAGCTGGTTCCCTCTGTAAAGGCTGGAGGTCTACACATTTTGGAAGGCAGATGGGAGTGGTAGGAGGGCAGGGAACCGACAGAGAGAGATAAATGAAAAACTGGATGATTGTTTGAAAAGCCTACTCCTTCAGATGTCAGGTGACTAAAACTCTTCCAGGAGAAAGGACAGTCTCTGGAACAGCTGGGCCAGAGGGCTCTGGACTTCATCTTCAAAGCCACTTACAGCAGGCTGAGCGCACACACCAGCACTTTGACCAATTTTGCTATTCTTGTCCATTTTTAAGAACACTAGTAATGACAGTGGGCCCACCTGAATAATCCAGGACAATCTCCCTATTTTGAGGTGCTCTGATTAGCAACCTCAATTTCCCTTTGCCATGGAAGGTAGCATATGCACAGGTTCTGGGGATAAGGAGGTGGACATCTCTGGGGGATGGGGACATTATTTCACCAATCACAACTACTCTGCTCATTATTACTACTCGGTCCTTCACTAAACCATAACTGACTTTAGAATAATTGATGAGTGATTTGATTATTGGGTGGATGTTTAGGAAAATCAATTTTGGTTTTAAAGTATTCATCCAGGCAAAACAAAACTCCTTGCCATATTACTATTCCAGTGTCAAGAGAAAATGACTCTGGTAAGAGAAATGTGGTCTTGTATAAAATAGTTACTGATGGTAATTCTATATAATAAAAGGCTAATATGCCAACTATTCCCTCCAGAATTTGACTGACCAGGAGTTCAACCTCTTGCTATGATGTGCACTGACCACCAGGGGGCGGCGCAGAACGAAGGAAGGCCCCATTTGGCCCTGATCGCTGGCCAGGCCTAGGGACCCTACCCGTGCACAAATTTCTTGCACCAGGCCTCTAGTACAACTATAAAGTCCTTTAAAAAAAATCAGTTAAAATTACTAATTTGCACTCAAACAGGCTGCAAAACTCTTTTTTTTCTTCTTCCTTCATTTTTATTTTTATATTTTTTACTAGGGGCCTGGTGCACAAATTTTGTGCACTTGGGGGGGGGGTGTCCCTCAGCCCGGCCTGTGCCCTCTCTCAGTCTGGGACCCCTCAGGGGATGTCCACCTGCTGGCGTGCCTGGCCAGCCTGGGTGAGGGGCTGATGGCTGTTTGCAGGCTGGCCAAGCCCCCCAGTGTGGGACCTCACCCCATTGGGGTGTAGCCAGCCTGGGTGATGAGTTGAGGGCCGTTTTCAGGCTGCCCACAGTCCCTTCAGGGTTCGAGTCCCTACTAGGGTTCAGCCAGCCTGGGTGAGGGGCTGAGGGCTGTTTTCAGGCTTTCAGGTTGCCCATGGCTCCCAGTGACCCAAGGTCCCAGCAAGGCTGGCTGGAATCAGGTTTCTGGGGTTTATTTATCTTCTCTAATTGAAACATTGTTGCTTTGAGCTGAGGCCTAGGCAGGTAAGGAAGCCTCCTGTTTGTTTCAGCTCTGTGGCTTCTATAACTGAAACATTGTTATGGTGAGCAGAGGGTCAGCCAGCCTAGGCAGGCAGTTGCAACAGAAGCCTGCTGTTTACTCTAGCTCTGTGGCTGCCAGCCGCCATCTTGGCTGGGTTAATTTGTATACAGCCACTCTTGATTGGCCAGTGAGCGCGGCCTGGTTGTTGGGCGTGGCCTAGCTGTCCTGGAAAGACGGTTAATTTCCATATTACTAGTTTATTATATTAGATTGATTTCAGAGAGGAAGGGAGAGGAGAGAGATAGAAATATCAATGATGAGAATCATTGTCTCACACTGGGGATCTAGCCCACAACCCAGGCATGTGCCCTAGACCAGAACTGAACCTAGGACCTTTCAGTCCGCAGGCTGATGCTTTAGCCACTGAGCCAAATCGGCTAGGGCTCGTCCTTCATTTTTCTTATGAAAAGGAGGATGAGGGAAGAAGCAGGTTCTTCATGGCATGGAAGAACTCCACTCCCTGAAAAGGTATCTGCTGTGCTTAGAACCAACATAATCACACAAATCACGGACTGTCTAGGAATCACACACATTCATTTGCCTTGGCAGCATTCCACCTCCCTCGAGAAAAGGCACTTCCACGAGGTATTACACTTTATACACGTGGTCTCCTCAGACTCTGTGAATGTTTCTTATCTGTGGGCGCATTCCACAGTTCTTACCTTTCCAGATCCAAAGACGGCCTCCTGGGCATATCTGATGAGACACTCTTTGCAGAACAAGTGAGCATCTGCACACTGAGTCAGCTCCTCAAATGGAAATTCCCCATAGCAGCAGCGGCACTCAATCAGCTGGCCATCCTGCAGGCCGTCACAAACACACATGAAATTCCCCACATTCAAGTGTAGGGAGAATAGGTTTCATATTCCCCCATCCACACGCACCCAGAGGGAAAGAGCAACCCCTAGAAGCCATAAAACCACAAGCTGTTTTCTGCTGTGTAAAGGTAGCTTGACATGGAAGCACTTTTTTTTGTAGCATAAATATTAATATACCAGAAGCCCTCTCGCAATCCAGGACCCCTTGGGGGATGTCCAACTGCCAGTTTAGGCCTGATTCCAGGATAGGGCCTAAGCCAGCAATCAGACATCCCTCTCACAATCCAGAACTGCTGGCTCCTAACCGCTCGCCTGCCTGATCACTCCTAACCACTTCTGCCTGCCTGATCACCCCTAACCACTCACCTGCCTGCCTGATCACCCTCAACTGCTCGCCTGCCTGCCTAATTACCCCTAACCAGTGGCCTGCCTGCCTGATCATCCCTAATTGCTCGCCTGATCACCCCTAACCACCTCTGCCTCAGCTTCCGCCGCCACGGCTTTGTCCAGAAGGTTGTCCGGAAGGACGTCCAGAATGACATCCGGAAGGTCGTTTGGCTGTCTGGTTTAATTAGCATATTATGCTTATTATTATTATAGTTAAAGAGAGTGAGATTTTCATTTTTTGGGTGTCATCCTTTGTTTAACGTTATCATATTCATGAATTCCAAGGTGCTACCAGAACTATACCCTCCAAAATCAGATTATATTGCTTATCTATACTAATAAAAGAGAAACATGCAAATTGGTGTCACTCTGCTATGCCCACCAGCCAATCAGGATGAGCATGCAAATTAACCCACCAAAGACGGCAGTTAATTTGCATATGCAGGCACAGAGCGAAGACTGAAGACTGAAGAAGACTGAAGACTGAAGAGGCTTGGCTTCTCCACTTCGGCCGGAGCAGAGAAGCCAAGCCTTGCTGTGGCCAAAGCGGAGAAGCCTAGCCTCGCTGCTGTGGTCAGACCAAAGGCCTGGGTCCTGGGTGCCAGAAGAAAACCGGTGCTGGCAGCCAGGGGAAGGAAGGCCTACTGCGCAAATCTTTGTGCAATGGGCCTTTAGTAGGATTATAAGAGTCAGGGACGAGTGGCAGGACCGATATTAGCTAAAAAGCTTCAAAAGTTGGATTTTCTTGCCTGGCTGGTGTGGCTTATTGGTTAAGTGTCAACCTATGAGCCAGGAGGTCATGGTTCAATTTCTGGTCAGGCCACATGCCTGGGTTGAGGGCTCGGTCCCCAGTGTGGGGTGTGCAGGAGGCAGCCAATCAGTGATGTTTCTATTGCTCCTTCCCTCTCCCTTCCTCTCTAAAATCAATTAAAAATATATTTTTTTAATATCTCTCTCTCTCTCTCTCTCTCTCTATATATATATATAGAGACATGGAAGCACTATATATATATATATATATATATAGAGAGAGAGAGAGAGAGAGAGAGAGAGAGAGAGGGCGCGCGCGCGAGAGAGAGAGAGATTTTTAGAGTTGGATTTTTCTCTCCTTGTTATAAGATAGTTGTGTTAGAGATCATATCCCAACCTAAACTTTATCTTAAGGAACCACCAAAGCTAACTATGGCAGCCATCACAATTCCGACCATGTATTATTATAAGAAAACTAGAGGCCCAGTGCACAAAAATTTGTGCACTCAGGGGCATCCCTCAGCCCAGCCTGTGTCCTCTCGCAGTCTGGGACCCCTCGGGGGATGTCACCTGCTGGCTTAGGCCTGTTTCCTGGGGGGATCAGGCCTAAGCTGGCAGTCAGACATCTCTCTGGCAGCCCAGGAGCCCTCAGGGGATGTCCACTTGCCAGTGGGGAGCAGACCTAAGCTGCAGCCAGACATCCTTAGTGTTGCTGAGGAGGCAGGAGAAGCTCCCACCACCACCACTGTGCTGGCAGCTGTCAGCCTGGCTTGTGGCTGACCAGAGCTCCCCCTGTGGGAATGCACTGACCACCAGGGGCAACTCCTGCATTAAGTGTCTGCCCCTGGTGGTCAGTGTGTGTCATAGTGACCAGTCATTCCTCGTCGTTCTGCTGTTAGGGTCAATTTGCATATTATCCTTTTATTATATAGGATATGTGAAGAGCAGTTAAGAGTACAAAAGCCATCTGGCCCTCAGGTCATACAGATCTCTGCCTCTAACTCTAAGCATTACTTGAGTTCTAAATTTTCCCCTAAGAGTTCATTCCAATGGATTCTAGGCAGTATTCCTTAACAAGAACATTTCTGTCATCTTCCCTTCAATCCTCATCCAGCCTAGTATTAAGAGCAACAATAATGCTTCAAGTGTCTGACTATGACATGGTTACAAACTCAGCAGATCAACAGATTACCCAAGAACCAATGTGCCATCAAAATGCTGAGGAAATGTGTTAAGAGAAAACAGCACAAGAAAACACCAGAATAAATGAATTAACTGAGTTTTCAAAATACCTTTTGATACTGTTCTTCATTCATCTGCAGAGCAAGCAAAAAGTCTTCATGCTGAGGAACAAAAACCAGACATGCGGATACAAATTTAGTAAAGATGCCACAAACCATTTAGAATTCATTGCCAGAGACATAAAAGAGCTATTATTAATAGTCATCTTTTCAGTTACATGGTTTAGCAGTTTAAAATTTATTTTATCAAATTTTGACCCTCAAAAACATTTTTCAATACTCTGACAAAGTGGGGGAAATGTGCAAAGTGCTTTTGCTATACCCTGACTATGATGGTAGCCTCAAGCAGAAGCCCTTGTGGCACTGAATAGCAAGCTGCTGAATTAGGCACTTTAAAATGATTGACAGAAAAACTGTGATCATGCAAAATTAGGTATTTGGCAAACATTTTCTCAAAGGGAATGAAGTGATTATTTGTGACCAATGATAAAATTCTCGATCTCAAGCAGAAATTAGAATTTCTGAGAAGTTGTCTTGATCCATCTGTTACAGAGCTACTTGTCCACCTGCCATTAAGTGACATTGCCTTTTTGAAAAAATGTGCGCATGTTGAAGAAAATGATGACTACTGATGAAATGTGGTGCCACTGGCTTGACTCATGCTAAGGCAACATTGCTTTTGTTTTATTACTACAAATTCAAGACAGTGAAAGGTAAATAATGTCTTATTATCACAAGAGATCTGATCTTGCAGACCCCTAAAGAGTCTTGGACCCTGGCTGGTGTCACTCAATGGGTTGGGCATTGTCCCGTGCACCAAGAGGTTGCTGGTTCGATTCCAGGTCAGGGCACATTCCCAGGTTCTAGGTTCGATCCCTGGTCAGGGTGCATGCTGGAGGCAGCCAATCCATGTTTCTTCCTCCCTCCCTTTCTCTCTCAAAAAATAGTAATAATAAATAATAATAATTAAAACAAGAGCCTTGGGAAGTCAGGGGGATCCATGGGTCATACTTTCAGAGCTGCTGGTCTAGACAATACATTTAAACAACCAAGATACATATTCTGATTGACTGGCATCTGATGGATATTTGGAAGATTTAAAGAGCTCAGTGGCAACTTTCTCTGGTTTTTCTCCAGCATTAGGGATTGATGGAGGTCAAATGCGTGCTAAGCTCCAATTAAAGCTCTCTGCCAAAAATCTGAGTTATGAAATTGTGAAATTTAGTATTATTACAAAATCCAGTTTTCCTTTTAAAAACTTAATAGTTTTCAAATCCATCACACAAAAGGCAAGCCTTAACAGATAGCTTTACACTAGCCCTAACAGCAAACCAGAACCCCAGAAGCACACGCCACGCGCATGTCCATACCTCGGCCATCTCTTTGACTTTCTGTTCATAGAACTCCTGCTCCTGCTGCACAGCTGGGTGGAGGGAACGTCGGTCATAGGACCTACAATGCCGTCGCTTATTTTCCAGAAAGAACATCCTTTTTTCTATTTTTATGTCACCTACAAGATATGACAATGCAAAATCATGCAGACACTGTTTGCTCGGAGCACACGCCAGCCATTCTGGTCTTCCATGGCCTAGGCCGCACCTACTTTCTAGAAGTACGTTTCGTTCCTCTCCTGCACGCGCCACCATTTGGGGAAACTGAGCTCTAGTTCATCCCCTAACCTACATGCACTTTTTGACTTTCGTCTTTTCCCTCTTTTTATTTTATTTTTTAATATATTTTATTAATTTTTTAGAGAGGAAGGGAGAGGGATAGAGAGATAGAAACATCAATGAGAGAAAAACATCGATCAGCTGCCTCCTGCACACCCTCGACTGAGAATATGCCCGCAACCAAGGTACATGCCCTTGACCGGAACCGAACCCGGGACCTTTCAGTCTGCAGGCTGACGCTCTATCCACTGAGCCAAACTGGTCAGGGCTTTCCCCCCCCTTTTATACTCCAATTGGAGCACCTCTCTTATCCCAAAAGTTTTGTGCTCTGTGAATATACCAGTTTATTACCCACTTTCCTATCGAGGACAGGTGGGTTTAGTTTCGGGTTAGTGTAAATTGGGCTATTGAATATATGTCTACAAACCAGTGAAGCACACCGAAAGGAACGGACTTGCTGGATCAGCTGAGAAACTATGCCCTTTCCCAAGGTCACTCTTCCAGTCTGCACTTGCACTCCACCAGTGAGTCAGCCAGTCTCAGTCAGTCTACACCCACATCCACACCTGGTCTCCTCAGTGGTCAATTTTAGCCACGCTGACAGGTGCACATGCATTTTATGTATGTTTTTAAACTTTTCATCTCGAAGATTTCAAATACAAAAGCTGAAAGAATAAGACCTATATGCACAATAAATAACACTTAGAATAAAACATAACAGAATGATAAAAATCTTACATAATATAAAATTGGTCTGTTTTCTATTTCTTCTGTTGATTGGTAATTTTCATTTTCTAGAAAATTGTCTATTTCATCCAGATTTTCTATTTACTCACAAAAACCTACTCATAGTAAATCTTTTCATTTTATCAATATTTAACTATATCAGGTTCTAGATACATTTTCTAGCATGAGCTAGAACTTCCAGGGCTATGTTGAATAGTAGTGAATATGACATTCTTTTTTTTAAATATATTTTTATTGATTTCAGAGAGAAAGGGAGCAGGGAGAGATAGAAACATCAATGACAGAGAATCACTGATTGGTTGCCTCCTGCACATCCCACACTGGGGATTGAGCCTTGACTGGGAATTGAACCGTGACCTCCTGGTTCATAGGTCGTGCTCAACCACTGAGCCATGCCAGCCGGGCAGGACATTCTTTTCTTGCTCCCAATCTCAGAGGTGGGGGAGAAGAATTCACCCCCCAGAAAGTCTGATATTAGGAATAGATTTTATTGTAGACATTATTAAGCTGAGAAAGCTCTTAATTCCTAACTTTCTGAGAGTTTTAATCCTGATAGGTGTCAAATATTGTTAAATGCCTTTTCTACATCAACTGATACAACCAGGTGATTTTTCTTTAGTTTATTAAACAGTGTACTGTACTGATTTGTTTTTGAATAATGAACCAGACTTGCAGTTCTGGAACATACTCCACTTGCTTCTGGTGCATACTAAAAAATATTTTTATGCCTTCGACAGTTTGGCTCATGTGGCTTAGTGTTGTCCTGAGAACTGAAAGGTCCCTCCTGTTTGATTCTCAGTCAGGGCACATACCCAGGTTGTGGGTTAGATCCCCAGTCAGGGTGCATGTGGGAGGCAACTCATCGACATCTCTCTCAAATCAATGTTCTCTCTCTCTCTCTCTCTCTCTCTCTCTCTCTCTCTCTCCCCCTCCCCCCTCCCTCTCCCTCCCCCTCTCCCTCTCCCTTTCTTCTACTCTCCCTCCCTCCCTTTTCCCCTCTCCAATCAATAAAAATATATCCTAAGGTGAGAGTTAAAAACAAAAGTTAAATGTATCTCTAAGTTATAAATATTAAAATACTAATGTAAATCAAGTGTATTTTCTAACTTCCAATGTCCTTAAAGACGATCTAATAAGTGCAATATAAGAACCAGAATATAAAATTAAAAGGGATATATCTGAAACAAGGGACCAAAATGAAGTTAACAGAGAAAAATATCACATGCATCAAAACTGAGAGACTTTTTAAAAAGCAAGGTGGGTGAACAGACCAGAGTTTAATGTGAGCCAAAGGTGGGGCATATCTGATTTCACAAAGCCACAACATTCTTCGGCTGTATGGACTTGTGTACAGATTCAAAATCCCAGCTGCTGTCTTTGCAGCAGATCTCACTTGGAATGCTTTGTCTAGCCTGTTACACCCAAACTTTCAAAGAGATACTGACAAGCTAGTGAAGTGCACACAGAGAAGGAAAAACAGGAAGACGAAGTGGCAACAGACAGATTCCAAGTCTTTTCAGAGGCAAGAGCTACAACCATAGCAGGCAATGTCAGAGACAAGAGTATGTGGGAAGGGGACGGTTCTGCACAGCAGCATCACAGTTTGCCATTACCTTGTTCAAACTTGAAATCTATGTAAGAATACTGATTCATTTCTTTTCTCTTTTTTCTTTTTCCACTGGTTTCTGGTGATAGCTCCTGCCATTTTTTAATGGCATCAGAAAAGGCCTAAAAATTGAGAAAGGGAAAGATTACCTCTATAAATAGGACACGAGAATACCTGGAACACAGGCAAACCCCAAATTTCATTTTGCCTCAGTTTCAGCTTCTCCCCTACATGCCTTACAGAAACAGGTAGTGGCAAAATTAACAGGTAGCATTTAATTATTTTTGTTTTCTCTGACTTTGATGAACTGGTATAATGGCAGAACCAAAATGCTTGCTGACAAATTAAAGGGCAAGGTAACCTGTACTTTAATTAAATCACAAGACAAATGGCTAGGGAGTTGTGCTGCACAGACATTCCCTATATGGTGTTACTCTGCTCATCACTGCCAGGCCCACTCCCCACATTCCTTTGTTGCTTTCACCTTTGTCCTGGAGCACAAAGTTCTTATGCCAGTGATAATCCCATCTTCCATACCTTTTCATTTCTCCCTTTTTTATTTAATACTAGGGGCCGGTGCACAAAAATTTGTGCACTGGGGAAGTCCCTCAGCCCGACCTGTGCCCTCTCGCAGTCTGGGACCCCTATGGGGATGTCCAGCTGCTGACGTGCCTGGTCAGCCTGGGTGAGGGGCTGATGGCTGTTTGTAGGCTGGCCAAGACTCCCAGTGTGGACCCTCACCCCATTGGGGTGTGGCCAGCCTGGGTGATGAGCTGAGGGCCGTTTTCAGGCTGCCCACAG